>CP097509.1:29415966-29474966 GCA_023547065.1 Musa troglodytarum | reverse complement strand
ATGACAATACATATAATTTGGAACTACTATGTAGTGCAACATTAATGCAACATTCAATGTTTCTGATCTATCTTTGTTTGATGTAGGTGATGGAGGCTATGATTTGAGGATGAATCTTTTCCAAGAAAGGAGGAATGATATGAACCAGATCAAGCTAGTCAAGACTCAATCAAGATTCTATGGTTGCAAGAAGAGCCTAAAATGGTCAATATGATCATGAAGAGAGAAAGACAAATTTGAAGACCTCATCTTGAAGAATAAAAGTCCATTCAGCCATGTTTACCAAAATTCATGAATTAGGAATATGAATGTTATTTAATGCATTCATTCCCTTTGTACTATCCTCATACTATATAAATGAGGTTGACTCTCAGTGTAAGACAGACAATTTGGGAAGTATAACAATTCTTCAACACCGGTGAGTGTTTTGTTTTTAAGTTCTTGCATGAACTTTAGAACTTATCAGGCTTTTCTGCTTGTGGCGTTCAAACCAAATCTTTGCTTTTCCTTTGACTTATCAGACTTGTTAGTTTGTGGCGTCTTAAGGGAATTCAAAGTGCTATTCTAGTTATTTCATCAATTTTCTATTGATAAGTAATTAGAATAGTTTCCTTTACTTCATTCTTGAACGATCCGCCTTGTCTCAATTCGTTGGAGGGTGTCAATTTGCATTCCATTTGTATCATAGCTCTTTAGCTATCGGGGTGTATGGTTTCTAAATTGATGATTTCCATCATATACCAATGGCCTTTGTTCTTGAACAAGAACAGCTCCAATGCCAACTCCACTTGCATCACATTCAACTTCAAATACTCTATCAAAATTAGGAAGGGCAAGAACGAGGGACTCACATAGCTTCAGTTTGATGAGTTCAAAAGCAGCATGAGCAGCTCTTGTCCATTCAAAAGAACCCTTCTTCATGCATTCGATGATAGGGGCCATGATTGTACTGAAGTTCTTCATAAAACGATGATAGAAAAAAAGCAAGGCCATGAAAACTCCTTACATCGGTGATGGATTTCGGAACCGGCCAGGTTTTCATTGCATCCACTTTCAATTGATCAACGGAAATTCCATCTTTCGAAACCACATATCCAAGGAATATAATCTTTGGAAGAGAAGAACTCACACTTCTCCATTTTGATATAAAGCTTCGTTTCTCAAGGCTTTAAAGACTGTTTCAAATGAGAAATATGCTCCTCCTCGCTTTGACTATAAACAAGGATATCGCCAAAGTATACAACAACAAATCGACCAATGAAGGAACGAAGAACCTGCTCATAAGCCTCATGAACGTACTTGGAGCATTAGAAAGTCCGAATGGCATAACCAACCATTCATATAAACCTCCCTTAGTCTTGAAAATTGTTTCCACTCATCTCCTTTCTGTATTCGGATCTGGTGATAGCCACTTCGCAAATCTATCTTCGAAAACACAATAGAACTATATAATTCATCAAGCATATCATCAAGTCTAGGTATAGGATACCTATACTTAATAGTGATGTTATTGATGGCTCGGCTATCGACACACATTCTGGATGTTCTCGAACATATCCCTTGTCAATAAGTTCATTGACTTGTCTTTGCAACTCCTTTGTTTTCTCCAGGTTGCATCTATATGCTGCTTTGTTTTTTGGTAGAGGGGCAACGGGCAGCAAGTCAATTTGGTGCTCAATACCTCTTATTGGAGGTAATCCAGATGGCAATTCTTCAAGGAACACATCTACAAAGTCTCTTAACAAGGAATGCAATTTCGGATGTATAGGTCTCTCTTTCTCACTCTTTTTCTCAAACATAAGCAAAGCAAATACATTTTTCTGTTTGGTAATGGCTCTCTTAACTTGTGTTTCACTCAAGAAGAGATTTTCCTTACTAGTGTTTCCCTTCCCAGGTTGATTTCGATGTATCATGCTCGGTTTCAAAGATTCAAGAGTAATGCACTTTCGTTTCTTGTGAAAAGAGTATGTGTTTTTATGCCCATCATGTACAGCCTTTCTATCATATTGCCAAGGTCTACCTAACAACAAGTGACAAGCATCCATGGGAATAACATCGCATAGAACTTCATCTTGATAATTCTTCCCAATGGAAAATGATATAAGGGCTCGCTTGGTTACCTTCACATCACTTCCTTTGCTAAGCCATCAAGCTTGTAAGGTTGAGGATGTTTAGATGCTGGAAGCTTCAGTTTTTCAATGATGGTTGTCGAGGCGACATTGGTGCAGCTTCCTCCATCGTTAATCATCATACACACCTTCCCGTTAATAGAGCAACGGGTGTGGAAGATGTTCTCCGTTTGCTCATTCTCTTCGAGATATCTCAGCATGTAATGCTCCGTATCACCAACAACTCACCATCATCAGCTTTTTCAACGATATTCTCGGATTCTTCAGCTTCAGAATCATTCTGGTCATGTTCATCATTGGCCTCTTGAAGTTCCAAATCGATCTTCTCAATTTCTTGAAGAGTCATAACTCTCCGATTTGGACAATTAGCTTGCAAATGCCCATAGCCATGACACTTAAAACACTTCCTTGTGTCACCATCAACTTTCTTGCTGGTTTCTTTGATGGGTTCCACCAACTTCTCTTTACCCTTAGCGTTCGACGAAACACCTTCATATTTGCTTGAGGAAGCACCCCTAAAGTAGGAAGTCCCCTTCGAGGAGGTTCTGGAAGAAAACCTCTTGCTACTCTTTAGTTGTTTCTCAACCTTCATTGCTAGCTTGCAAACATCTTCGAAGGACCAATAAGGCTAAAGTTTAACCAAATCAGCAATTTTCCAATTCATGCCACCAAGGAATTGAGCGATGGTTTGCTCGGGAACTTCGCATCTCATCATGAGTTGTTCGAACTCACGAATATATTCTTCAATACTCATCCCTTGTTGTCTTAGGGAATTCAACTTGAGAAACAGATCTTGCTTATAGGTATCGGGCAAGAACCTTTTCTTCATAAGTTTCTTGAGTTTATCCCAAGACTTGATTCGGCTTTTTTTTTCTCTAGCTCGTTGACGCTTTAAATTCTCCCACCATAGAGAAGCATATTTAGTGAGTTTCAGAACAGCGACCTTGCACCTCTTCTCATCCGAGTATGACTTGAAGTCAAAAACTCGTTCAATGGCAAGGAGCCAATCAACAAAGTTGTCAGGATTGAGACTACCCTCGAACTCAGGTGCATCTGCTTTAATCTCACGGTCATTCTCATGGTATCTTCTTCTTCTTCTCCGAACTCGGTGCTCAGAAGCACTAGAGTTGCCTCCAGCGGAATCAGAATCATCATTAGAATTGTGATGCGAATCTGATTTGTCATGGTGTCGCTAATCATCGAGACGCCTTGCTGGTTGCTCTTGTCTCTCCGGGTTCTCTAGGAGATTGAGAACTCGCTCCATTTGCCTTTGGAGATTCTCTATAGCACGATCTCGCCTTAGGTCGTGCGCTTGCTCCAAAGTCAAGCCTCGTGGAACTTGTTCATCACCCATGGTAAGTAGAAGATAAGTTCAACCTTGAGCTCTAATACCAACTTGATGCGTGCGTGGGCGAGTGACTCCGAACAGAAAATTTCAAGACTGTGCGATTTCGGAAAAATGGGCGTAACTTCCTCAATACAGGTCGGATTGACCCGATTCCAAAAGTCACCGATCAAGGACTCTCGTAGATCTACAACTTTCATGTTTTGAGTTTCCACAAATGAGTTATGTGGAGTGAGCGATTCTGGGAGGAAGTGGATGAGGCACTGTGTTTGTGGGGATGTAAATAACTCTAGGATATGGAAGGTTTATCACCTAAGCCTAGAGGCACAAGCCACCAGCCAAGGAAAAAAGGACCGAGATAATTGCAGTTCACCACCAAGGCTTAAAGGAAATTCCACCGGCCAAGGATAAAGAACTGTTTGATTCACCACCAACGATGTTGGATAAAGAATCGAGATAAAATTCAACTCACAAGAGGAATTTTCATTCATTCAACCAGCCTGCTTACAAATGAGAATATGTCTCATTATATAGATATTAGACTCAGAAAACAACATGGGAACTACCCAAACATTAAAGACTAACAAGACTGAAATAGCATTAAAGGTCTAGGAACTAGGGAATGCGATAAATGACATGGGGACTAGGAGCCTTAACTCTTCAGTCTTCAAAATTCGTCCACCAACAATAATCAGCAAATATCCACTTCCAAAGAGCATTAAATCACTTTGGAACTTATCCTGAATAACTCCTCTTTGATATAGCATCAATCAGCAACGAATTTTGATATTGGTATCATCATTCCTTATCCCATCGAAGTAAGTTGTAACCGAAGTTAGTTTTGGCATGAATAAGTACCGATAGTGTTTGTTTTGCCGAAGGAATCAGCTCAGGATTTTGATATTGGTATCATCATTCCTTATCCCATCGAAGTAAGTTGTAACCGAAGTTAGTTTTGGCATGAATAAGTACCGATAGTATTTGTTTTGCCGAAGGAATCAGCTCAGGACTTAAGGATTGATCAGTAGTCTCGGATGCTCCCGCATCAAGCACTGCCCAGCACTGGTGGTGGTACTGCCAATACCCCGAAATCTCAGGGTGTTTAAAATTTTGGCTTTATTTTTGAAGCCACTTAGGGTCTATAAATACCCAACTATTCTTACTTGGCATAGTAAGAATTAAGCAAAAAATAGAGCAAAAATCATATGATTCTAGAGTTGTAATCTCTCTTGAAGTAATTGAGTCCCTCCTCTTAGAGCTTAGAAATTGTCTTAAGGGAGGTGTGTGAAGGAACTCTTAGAGGGGTGTAAAGGTTCTTTCCTGAACTTGTGAAAAGGAGAAAGAGTTGTAAGGGTAGTTGATCTTCACCCATTGAAAGAAGATCGGTAGTAAAAGCCAATGGCCTCCAGTGAAGAGGAATCGAGAGCGGACGTAGGTCAGGACGACTCAACCACTATAAAATCTAGTTTGTATTTACTTTATGCTTTTTATTCATATTGCAAATAGATTTACTTACTCAATATACTTATGAATGTTTTAAGTTCAAACGCATTTCCGATACGAGCTTTCATTGAAATGAAGTTTTTCAAATCGAATCATTTTGATATTTGTAAGCTAGCAAGTTTTTGAGAAAGTGAAGTTAAGCAAAAAAATTTCTTCTCTTAAGATAGCAACTCTTTGCTTTTCTTTACGATGTGCAAGCTAGCAACTTTTGCTTTTCTTTACGATATGCAAGATAGCAAGATTTTCTCCCCCTTTATCATTGTCAAAAAGAAGGGAAGAATATAATTTTGTAATTCTTTTCCCTTTATATTAATTTTCAAATCATGATAAAAATTAATAACAAAGATAAATTTACATCAATAATTCAATCATATCATGAAGTATATAAATTCACAAATACAAAGGAGTATTGAAACATAAGAAAAAAATCAATATATGTATATAATGTTCCAAGCATCAAAGTACGTTTTCTCAAGTTGTGGGTATCGAAAAATCAAGAGAAAATAACTTATGATTCATTTGGATAAATATTCTCTTTAATAAAATGAAAGAATCATATGAGAATAAATAGTAAGTGATCTTAATCCATACAAAGAAAATCTCAAGTTATAATTTCAAGAAATCAAAAGATAAATCATAATTCATTTGGATAATTCTCTTTAATAAAATAAAAAAATTATGGTGAATGATCTTGATTTATATAAAATTTCAAGTCATAATTATTAAGATCATGGTTTGTTTGCATAGATCTCCTCTTTATTAAATGTAAAAAAGAAGGAATCATAGAGGATAAAAAAGATTTTGATTCCCATAAAAGATATCTCAAGTCAAAAAATCAAGAGAAAGTTCATGATTCAGTTTTAAAAAAATCTCATTCAAATTAAAATCATCAAAATCACTTTTATAGTTCAAGAGATTCAAAAATATCATAAATAGATTCATCAATCTCTTATTGAAAACTTGATAAGATAGAGATTAAGAAATTTTCAAGAAAATACATTCTTATTTTAGATTCAATTCATGCGATTGATTTCATATAAGTATGCTCAAGTTTTTTTTTTAATGTCAAAACCATGCATCATGTTTAAAATCGAAAAGAAATACGGAAATCATCAAGATGCACATTATTACTTCATAAAATATACATAGATTTAATTATATTTGATGTACAAGCATTACATTTAATTTTAACATTTTATTCCTTTATCATAAAACATGCAATTGTCATGATAAAAAATAAATATTTTTAAACTAATTTAAATTCATCAAATCATGAAAAGCACTAAGTAATTTCATAGTAAGGTAAACGAGATTCGATTGAGTCACTTACCTCACCTTCGGATGCACATGACCTGTCCCAAGTGGTCTTAAGTCCTTCTTTTGTGTAAGCACCTTCTTCTTTATTTGCGGACATTCGCTTTTATAGTGTCTCAGTCAAATTGCATTCATAGCAAGTCATTGTGTTCTTTTTATGTTCATTTTTATTTTTAAATTTTTGTATTATGAACTTTTTAAATTTTATTGTTAGGAGTTCAAGGTTATCATCATTATCATCATCACTTGAGTTTTCTCTCAAGTAATCTTCTTTTATTCTAAGTGTCAAATCCTTCATATTCCTTATAAGGTTATTCTCATGTTCATCATATTCTATACATGTTATTTTATAAGTCATCAAAGTCCCGATAAATTCTTCAAGCGAAAAATTGTTCAATTCCTTTGTCTCTTGTACTGTCGTCACTTTTGGATCCCAATTTTTTGGAAGGGATCTTAGTATTTTGTTAATAAGTTCAAAATTAGAAAGACTTTTACTAAGTACTTTTAAACCATTGACGACATTCGTAAAACGAGTGTACATGTCTCCAATGATTTCGCTTGGTTCCATTCAAAATAATTCAAAATTATATATTAAAAAATTAATTTTTGATTCTTTAACTTTACTTGTGCCTTCATGTATACTTTCAAAAATGTGCCAAATCTCATGTGCAGTTTTGCAAATAAAAATATGATTAAATTTATATTTATCAAGAGCACAAAATAAAGCGTTCATCGCTTTAGCATTTAATGAGAAAGTCTTCTTCTCCAAATCATTTCATTTGTTCATAAGTTTGGAAGACTTTTGAAAATCATTTTCAATAATATTCTATAAATCAAAGTTCAAAGAAATCAAGAAAATTCTCATTCGAGTTTTCTAATACATATAGTCCGTCCTATT
Organism: Musa troglodytarum; assembly: GCA_023547065.1. NCBI lineage: Eukaryota > Viridiplantae > Streptophyta > Magnoliopsida > Zingiberales > Musaceae > Musa > Musa troglodytarum. The sequence goes on along the minus strand of CP097509.1, from coordinate 29,467,777 downwards.
GAACAAAGGCGGATGAGTGATAGAATAACCCTCTTAATTGTCAGCAAAAGCCATTTCTCTTGGGTGTTAAACCAAACAAGAAAAACGTTGGCTTTGATACCAAATATTAGGATTGAAAATGGCACTAAGAAGAGAGGGGGGAGGGGAGGGGTTGGGAGAGGGTGAATTAGTGCTTTTATAAAATCTTTCGTCGATTTGGAAAACTTCAATGATTTGGAAAAACTTAATCCGATGAAACTGTATCGAAATTGCATTTTAAATGTAGAGGCGTTTATAAGAGTGCAAGCAAAGGTAGTAGACAATTAAATAAGAAAGCAATGAAGGTAAACAACAAAGAAGAGAAGGCACACCAATTTTATAGTAGTTCAGTCATCCCGACCTATGTTCACTCTCGATTCCTCTTTTATCATGGCCACCAGTGTCCACTAATAGTCTTCTTTCAATGGGCTAAGACTAACTACCCTCTTACAACCCTTTTCTCATTTTCATAGGTTTAGGAGATAACTTTTACAAGCCACTCACCTTTCTCTCAAATTGAAATCAACACTTGACTAGAGGAGGGGAATTCTCACAAGATTACATAAGTATTTTATCTCATTTTTATTCTTAGTTCTTATGTATTCTAAGCAAGATGAGTAGAATATTTATAGACCTCAAATGGATTCAAATTTAGAGCTAAAATTAGTCTTATCTCGGGTCTTCGGATACTAGCGATACCACCACCTACAACATTGACAATGGGAGTACCACCTCCTAGTCTGGTGGTACCATTGTCTAACATTAGGTGGTACCATCACCTAATCTGGTGGTACCACTGCCTGACACAGTCTTGGATATTGTGTCTCGGAGACTGAGCCACTAGCGATTCTACTGTCTGTTTTGGTAGTGCTATTGCTTGACTTAACTTTTGGGTCACTGAATTGGCCTTCTTCTTTGCCCAAAATAGCCCAAACTTAGGCTCAATTGGCCTCTAATTGAGTTAGCCTAATTACATTCAAAACTAACTTAATTAGACCTCTAAACTACTTCGATCTAGATAAATTATTACAAAGCACGAATAATATGTTGTTTGGCATATCATTGGTTCTTCTAGCATTTCGTTTGATCCTTCGGTGTATCATCTTCTCCTTTGATGTATTGCCCAATCGGTATGTTGACTTTCCGTAATATCTAATCTCCTTGGCATAAAGTCTGATTCTTCTAACCTAATGCCCGAACTCATAGCACAAAGCCCTTCTGCCGACACATCGACTAATCTTCTGATATGTTCAACTCCGACCCAACATCTAATTCCTCATGGTTCAATCAATTTGCCTCTCATTGATCGAAGCTAGTCCTGCATCACTCAAAATACAGATTAGATCACAAACTCATCAATTGATTTCATCATCAAAATCCGAGATTTAACAAACCCTAGGTTATTGAATTGGCCTTCCAATAAGCCAATTCAACCCTGATTCAGGCCTAATGAGCTCTTAATTAAGTTGGCATGGTTATGCCCTAAAATCAACTCAATTAGACTCTAAACTACTTTGATCAAGACACCACATTCATAATCATGAAGCCTATATTGTTCAACATGTCATTTGTTCATCCGCACTTCGTCCGAACCTCCGACGCATCATCATTTCCTTTAGTGTATTGCTCGATCCATTAGCATATTGACCTCCCACGATATCTGATCTTCTTAACATAATGTTCAATTCTTCTAGCCTAATGCTCAAACTTGTGGCTCAAAATCCATCTTCTAGTATATTGACCATTCCTTTAGCACAACATCTAATTTTTGACATGATACTCTTCAGCCCAACGTTTGATTGTCCAACTTCAATAATTCAGGTCCATGATCCAAGTTTCTCCTGTATCACTTATCTCAACTACTTATTAGTCCATGAGCTCATCAATTGATTTTATCATCAAAATCTGAGATTTAATAATCTTCCTCTTTTTTATTATGACAACCAATTAATGACGGAGTTTTCATAAAACTCCCCCTATCTATATACTATTTTGAAATATAACAAACTCAAATTAAAAAATGATAACCTTGCAACAAGTTTAAATAATCATAGTGACTTTCTTTGCAAAGGTCATATGCAACACATCATAGTTAAAATATCAAAATAATCATTGCACACTTCATATGCATAATTAAAATATAATTGCATATATCATATGCATCATCATGATATGATGCATTGCATACATCAAGATAGTTAAAATATCAATATCAAAGTAATCATTGCATATATCATAATCATAAGTTAAGATATCATGCATAATTTCAAATCATCAAGGTAATCATTGCATATATCATAATTTCAAATCATAAGTTAAAATATCATTGCATGCATAATTCCAAATCATCAAAGTACATCATAATTTCAAAATATCAAAAAGTACAGTAAACTTCTCCCCATTTGTCAATAAAAAGGAGAAATGTATAAATTTTTTACTTCTCTTTGAAATATGCAAGCTAGTAAGTTTTTGCTTCTCTTCGAATTATGCAAGCTACTACTTATTTATCAAGCTAGCAAGTTTTTGCTTCTCTTTGAAATGTGCAAGCTACTATTTCTCTCTCCCCTTTTGTCATCGTTAACAAGAAGAGAAGGATATGATGGTACTACTTTTCTTTCTTTACATTAACGTTCCAATCTTAACATGAAAGATATTAATATCAAAGATAAGTTTAAATGAGAGATCAATTTGATGATAGGATATGAATACATAAATAACGAGAAATCAAGATAACGATCCAAATCAATGAGAACAATTCATGTATTTAAAGGATTCAACATGTCTAATTCTCTTCTAATAAAATTGAATTGTTCCTCGTTTAATGGTTTAGTAAATATATCCACTAGTTGATGTTTTGTATTAACAAACTCCAAGGATATATCATGATTACTTATATAGTCCATAATAAAATAATATTTAATATCAATATGCTTAGTTCGTGAATATTGAATAAGATTATTTGACAAGTAAATTGCACTAGTGTTGTCACACTTTATAGGAATATTTTCAGGCATAGTCCATAATCTTTTAAGGTGTTTTTTTATCTAAATTACTTATACATAGCATGCACCTGCCACTACATATCTACCCTTGGCTGTAGATAATATGACAAAGTTTTATTTTTTCGATGACCAAGAGATAAGTGCATGACGTAGGAATTGACAAGTTTAAGAAGTATATTTTTTATCTATTCTATATTCTACAAAGTCAGTATCAACATAAACAATCAAATCAAAGTTATTAGATTTAGGATACTATAATCCAAGAGATGATGTTCCTTTTAGGTATCTAAAAATTCTTTTTACTACTTTAAAGTAAGATTATTTGGGATTGGAGTGAAATTTCATACAAAGCACAATACTAAACATTATATTAGGTCTAGTTGTAGTAAAATATAGTAAGTTACTTATCATACCTCTTTGAGTCTTTTTGATCAAAGCATTCTCCTTCATTGTTCATATCTAATTTAGTAAAAATGCTCATTGGTGTATTAATAGCCTTAGCACTATTCATGTGAAATCATTTTAATAGCCCCTAAGTGTACTTCGTTTGGCTAATAAAAATTTCATTATTTAGTTGCCTAATTTTTAATAAAAAAAATATCAATTCACTCATTAAACTCATTTTAAATTCTTGGCTCATGCTCTTGGTAGATAATTCACATAAAAATTTATTTGTAGAACCAAAAATAATATCATCAATATAAATTTGAATAATAAAAAAATATTTTTAAAATATTTAATAAATAATGTGGTATTTGCCTTACCTTTCGAAAAATTATTTTGAATAAGAAAAGAACTAAGTCTCTCGTACCAAGCCTCAGATAACTTAGAAAGAGCCTTAGAAAACTTATAAATATAGTTTGGAAAAAGTACATTTTTAAATATGGGTGGTTACTTAACATAAACTTCTTTGAAAATAAAAATATTAAGAAAAGCACTTTTAATATCCATTTGAAATAACTTAATATTTCTAAAATATGCATAGGCAAGGAATATTCTTATGGCTTCAAGTCTTATCATAAGAGCAAATGTTTTTTCATAGTCTATACATTTTATTTAATTGAAACATTTGGCCACTAATCCAGCCTTGTTTCAAACCACAATACCATGTTCATCTTGCTATTCTTAAAGACTCATTTAGTGTCAATTACAAGATGATCACTTGGTCTAGGAACAAATGTCCAAACATTATTTTTCTCAAATTGATTTAATTCTTTATGCATTGCACAAACCTATGAGTCATGTTTGAGAGTATTGCCAATGCATTTAGATTCAATTTGAGATAAAAAAGGTATTTGTATATAAATTTTTAAATGAAGAATGAGTTTGAATACCTTTTGATGTATCTCTAATGATTAGCTTCTTAATATGCATCTACATACTTCCATTCCTTGGGTAAGGATTCTTTAAAAGTAGATGTATCCAAGTTGCTTGGGAGAGGAGAATTCTCATTCAAATTCAATATATCAAATTCAAAATCATCATCAAAATTATTTTTCTTAAATTCAGGAGACTCATTAAAAATAACATGGATAGATTCCTTAATAACTAAAGTTCTTTTATTGAAAACACGATAAATTCTAGAAATAGAGGAATATCTAAGAAAAATACCTTCATCGGATTTTGTATCAAATTTTTCTAAGGTATCCTTTTCATTTAAAAGAAAATATTTGTAACCAAAAACTTTAAAATATGAAATATTAGATATTTTATTGTTCTACAATTCATAGAGAGTTTTAGATAGTAGTGGTCTTATGAGAACCCTATTCATGACATAGCATGTCGTGTTAACGGCTTCAGCCCAAAAATATTTAGGTAGGCTATATTCATTAAGTATGGTTCTTGCCATCTCTTATAAACTCCTATTTTTTTCTCTCAATAACTCCATTTTGTTATTGATTTCTTAGAGTAAAGAAATTATGGTCATACCCATTTGAATAATAAAATTCTTAAAAATCATAGTTTTTAAATTCACCACCATGATCATTACAAATAGAAGAAATCATAAAACTTTGTTTATTTTGAACTTATTTATAAAACTTTATAAAAATTTAAAATAATCACTTTTATATGTTAAGAAGTATGTCCAAGTATATCTACTATAATCATCAACAATCACAAAAATATATTTACTACATTATAGACTTGTGATGTCAATTAATCCAAATAAATCCATATAAATTAATTGTAATGGTATAGAGGTACTCACTTAATTTTTAGGTTTAAAGCTACTTTTTATATGTTTTTATAGTTAGCATGCATCACAAACTTTCTTTTTGATAAGTTTAATCCTAGGCATTCCTCTTACAAGTTTTTTGATTGTAAGTTATAAAAACAATTTCATAATTATATACCTAATCTCTTATGCCAACGCTAAGCATCATCATTTAAAATTGAAAAATAAATTTCATCATGAAAATCATCAAGATCAATAGTATATACATTATTGCTCCTTAAAACAATCATAGATTTATTTTTTTTATAGTATCTCTATAATGCAAGTATTAAATTTAAATTTAATATTATATCCCTTATCACATAATTAACTAATACGTAGTAAATTATGTTTTAAACAATCTACTAACAGAATATCTTCAATCAAGAGGTTTGATTTGTTATCTATGTTTCCTTTGCCAATAAATTTTTCCTTTGTTATCGTCTCCGAAAGTGACATATTTTTCGTCTTAGCTAGTGAGCTTAAAGAAATGTATTAAATCTCTGGTAATATGCCTTGAGCACTATCAAGATATCTTTTCTTGCTCTAACTTTCGATTGTAGATATATCTACAAGAAACAGAGTTTACTTTTAGGTACCCATTTAACTTTAGATCCCTCATAGTTAGATCTTCTTCCTTGACTTTTTGTATTAAGCCATTTATGATTCCTTTATAAATCCAAACTAATTTATAAGAGCTATATTTTTTAAATAAATATTTATAAGTATAATGACCACATCTTCCATAAAATTATATTTAACTTTAAGGGTGTTGGGGGAAACAACTTTTTACCGTGGCCTCGGGCTGCGCGTGGGTTCGGTCCGCGCAAGGGTCGCCTCATCGATCTCTCGGCAGAAGCCGACGTTGGGTCGGGAGAAGTCTGATCATCCGCTCGGCCGTGGTCTGGTTCCTTCATCCGTGGCTACGCTGCATGCCCCTCGGTTCACACAGTCGGGTCGGGGTTTCCCATCCCGACCCTCCGATGCTTAAGTCGATGTCGGGGAGTGAGTAGAGTGTTTCATAGAGAGAGAGAGGTAGAGAGAGATCCTTTGGCCAGCTGTCTCGAGGTCAATGCTGCACCTCTCGCGATGGGAACTCGGTTCGCCATGCAGCGATGGAGCTCTGCCATGCAGCGATGGGAGCTCGGTGCTGCCATGCAGCGAGGAGCCTTGGCCGCCATGCAGCCGAGGAGCTCGGTGCCGCCATGCACATGGGGAGAGTGGGCCGCCATGCAAATGGCGAGGGGAGAGTGGCTAAGAGAGTCTTCTTCCCCTCCTCCTCCTTCTCCTCCTTCTTCTCTCCCTACTTCTCCTCCTGTGTGCTGGTTCATCCCCCACAATAATCGAATAGTTCAGTGTCTACTCACCCTTCGAGGCTCCCTTCTCTTCTCTTACCCATTCGGCCTAAATAGGCCTGATGGCATGCTTCCGGTCACGTCTGCGGGTGGGGTACGGACCTGACCCCGCAGGCCGGTGCCGTGGTCAACTTGGCGAGTAGTTGGGGCGTAGCAGAGGCGAAACGACGTCGGGCGATCAAATCGTAGGAGCGCAGGAGGGGCGATGACGTCATCCGGGTGTACGACCAGGACCAGGTGTCACGTCATATTTAATACCCCTAACATTACCCCCCCTCAAAAAGCCACTCCTGCGGGATGATCTTGAGGGTTGGGGGGTGGTGCTCGGAAAAAACCCGGTTGCCGACTGAGATCTTGGGCGGAGGTTCTGCCGTGTCGTGACATAATTGACCGAGTCCCTGTGCAGGATAAGGGGTCGAGGCGCCGCTCAAGACCCGGAAAACCGATGATCGAGGAAGCTCGAGACCATGTGACCGAACCGCCGTTCGGGATAAAGGGGTCGAGGAGCCTCAAGACCCGTAAAGCCATAGTCCGCTGCTCGGGATATAGGGCCGAGCCGCCGCCAAGGCCTGAAAGCCGGCGGTTGAGCCATCGCCATGTAACCAATCGCCGTTCGGGATGAAGGATCGAGGCGACGCTCAATCCCGTTGCCAATCCGTCGTCCCGTGTCGGTGACCGCGCAAGGCCACGAAAACCAATGGTCGAGAACCTCGAGACCATGTACCGAACCGCCATTCGGGTAAAGGGCGGCGATGTTCAACTCCTCGCTGCCGATCCGCTGCCCGTAATAAGGGTCGAGGTCCGCATAAGACCGAAAACCATAATAACCAACCGCCGTTCGGGATATAGGCCGAGCCGCCGCCCGACCTGTAACACTGGTCGAGCCGCTCAAGACCTGGAAAACCATATCGCCGAACCGCCGTTCCGGATAAAGGGCTGAGCCGCCGCTCTGGACCCAGAAAACCAGTGGTCGAGCCGCCGCTCAAGACCTGGAAAATCGATATCGCCGAACCGCCGTCGGTATGAGGATCGAGGCGCTCAATTGCCAATCCGTCATCCGGTAATCAGGGGTCGAGACCCGCGTAAGGCCCTGAAAACCAATGGTCGAGGAACCTCGAGACCATATAACCGAACCGTCGTTCGGGGTAAAGGGCAGGCGATGTTCAACTCCCTGTTGCCGACCCGCCGCCCGTAATAAGGGTCGAGGTCCGCATAAGACCCGAAAAACCATAATAACCGAACCGCTTCGGATATAGGCCGAGCCGCCGCCCGACTCAGTCATCGCGGTCGAGCTGCCGCTCAAGACCTGGAAAACCATATCGCCGAACCGCCGTTCGGGATAAAGGGCCGAGCCGCCGCTCTGGACCCAGAAAACCAGTGGTCGAGCCGCCGCTCAAGACCTGGAAAACCGATATCGCCGAACCGCCGTTCGGGATAAGGATCGAGGCGACGCTCAATCCCCCATTGCCAATCCGTCGTCCGGTAATCAGGGGTCGACCCGTAAGGCCCTCGAAAACCAATGGTCGAGGAACCTCGAGACTATGTAACCGAACCGCCGTTCGGTAAAGGCGCGGCGTTCAACTCCTGCCCGACCCGTCTGCAGTAATAAGGGGCCGAGGTCCGCACAAGACACGGAAAACCATAATAACCAATCGCCGTTAGATATAGGGCCGAGCCGCCGCTCCGACCCCGATGGTCGAGCCGCCAAGACTCGAAAACTATATCGCCAACCGCTGCTCGGGATAAAGCGGTCGAGCCGCCGCCCGACCTGAAAACCGATGGTCGAGCCGCCGCCAAGACTGGAAAATCGATATCGCCAACCGCCGATATAGGGCCGAGCCGCCGCCAAGGCCTGTAAGACGCATGGTCGGCCGCCAAGACTCGGAAAACCGAGCCGCCGAACCGCCGTTCGGGATATAGGGCCGAGCCGCCGCTCAAGACCTGGAAAACCGATATCGCCGAACCGCCGTTCAGGATATAGGGCCGAGCCGCCGCTCAAGGCCTAGAAGACCGGTGGTCGAGCCGCCGCTCAAGACCTGGAAAACCGATATCGCAGAACCGCCGTTCGGGATATAGGGCCGAGCCGCCGCTCAAGGCCCAGAAGACCGGTGGTCGTCGGTCGCGGTGCATGCTCAGGCAGGTAGGCTACGCAGAGACGTATTCGGATGATCGACGGTCGAGGTATGCGCTCAGGCGAGCAAGCTGCGCAGAGACAAACTCGGGTGGTCGACGGTCGCGGTACATGCTCAGGCAGGCAGGCTGCGCAGAGATGTACTCGGACGATCGACGGTCGAGGTATGCGCTCAGGTGGGCAAGCTGCGCAGCGACATACTCGGGTGGTCGACGATCACGGTACATGCTCAGGCAGGCAGGCTGCGCAGAGATGTACTCGGGACGATCGGACAATGAGGTATGCGTCAGTGGGCAAGCCGCAGCGACATACCGGTTCTCGCCGGCGCACTCGGGCTCGACGGCCGAGCGACTGCATGAGGCTGCGACGCAACGATGTGTCGCCGAGCATCGCAGCTCGCTTCGAGCACGCTTGCGAATCGCTACCATGCTGGCGATGACATGGTGGCCGAGCATTGTAGCTCGGGCTTCCGCTGCCGAGCAGGCGCACTCGGGCTCAGATTTGGCCGAGCTGCTGCGTGAGGCAACGATGAACCATGCAACGATGTTGCCGAGCATCGCAGCTCGAAGCTTTGCCGAGCAGCGGTGCTTGCGCTACCATGCAGCGATGATACATGGTGGGGCCGTAGCTCGGGCTTCCGCCGCCGAGCAGCGACTGGCTCAGATTTGGCGGCTGCATGAGGCAGCGACGCAGTGATGTTGCCGAGCATCGCAGCTCGGGCTTCCGCTGCCGAGCAGCGCACTCGGACTCAGACTTGGCCGAGCTGCTGCGTGAGGCAACGATGAACCATGCAGCGATGTTGCCGAGCATCGCAGCTCGGGCCGAGAGCAGCTGCTTGCAACCATGCAGCGAAGCGATGACATGGTGGTCGAAAGCTCGGGCTTCGGGCCGCCGAGCAGCGCACTCGGGCTCGATTTGGCCGAGCGGCTGCGAGGCAGCGACGCGCGATGTTGCCGAGCATCGCAGCTCGCTTCGCCGAGCAGCGACTCGGACTCAGAACGAGCGGTGCGCATGAGCGGCAGCGATGTGTTGCCGAGCGCCGAGCATCGGGCTTTCGCTGCCGAAAGCAGCGACTCGACTCAGATTTGGCCGAGCGCGTGAGGCGACGCAGCGTTGCGTTGCCGAGCATCGAGCTCGGGCTTCGCCGAGCAGCACACTGGCTCGATTTGGCCGAGCTGCAGGAGGCGCGCGAACGATGTGTTGCCGAGCATCGCGCTTCGCGGCAGCGCATTCAGACTCGATTTGGCCGTGCATGAGGCTACGATGAACCATGCAGCGGCGCTGAACATGGTTGCCGAGCACCGAGCTCGGGCTTCCTGCGAGCGCACTGGGCTCGAATTTGGCCGAGCCGCGTGAGGCAACGATGAACCATGCAATGGCTACCGAACATGGTTGCCGAGCGTGGCTCGCTTCACGCCGAGCAGCACACTGGCTCGATTTGGCCGAAGCGGCCGCGGGAGGCAGCGACGCGATGCGTTGCCGAGCATCGCAGCTCGAGCTTCATTGCCGAGCAGCACACTGGCTCGATTTGGCGAGCGGCCGCGGAGGCGGCGATGTGTTGCCGAAAGCATCGCAGCTCGGGCTTTCACCGCCGAGCGCGACTCGGACTCAGATTTGGCCGCTGCATGAGGCAACGCGAACGATGTGTTGCCGAGCATCGCAGCTCGCTTCACGCCGAGCAGCACACTCGGCTCGATTTTGGCCGGCTGCGGAGGCAGCGATGTGTTGCCGAGCATCGCAGCTCAAAGCTTTACGCCGAGCAGCGCACTCGACTCAGATTTTGGCGGCGGCATGAGGGCAACGATGAACCATGCAGCGGGCGCTGAACATGGTTGCCGAGCACCGTGCTCGCTTTGAGATTAGATGGGGCTGACCTTGCGACAACGGGCCCTCCTTCTAGCGCGCCAATGCTGGGGAAACAACTTTACCGTGGCCTCGGGCCGTCGCGGCTGGGTTCGGGTCCGAATGCGCAGGGTCGCCTCATCGATCTCGGGCAGAAGCCGACGCGTTGGGTCGGGAGAAGCCGATCATCCGCCGCCGGGGCTGGTTCCTTCATCCGTGGCCAGCTCGCCATGCCCTCGGTTCACGCACAGTCGGGTCGGGGTTTCCCATCCCGACCCCTCCGATGCTTAAGCCGGTGTCGGAGGAGTAGAGTGTTTCATAGAGAGAGAGGTAGAGAGAGAGATCCTTTGGCTACCGATGTCTCGAGGTCAATGCCGCACCTCTGCGATGGGAACTCGGTTCGCCATGCAGCGATGGGAGCTCGCTGCCATGCAGCGATGGGAGCTGGTGCTGCCATGCAGCGAGCTGGGCCGCCATGCAGCGATGGGGAGAGTGGGCCTGCCATGCAAATGAGGGGAGAGTGGCTAAGAGAGTCTTCTTCCCCTCCTCCTCCTTCTCCTCCTTCTTCTCTCCCTACTTCTCCTGAGTGCTGGTTTATCCCCCACAATAATCGAATAGTTCAGAGTCTACTCACCCTTCGAGTCTCCCTTCTCTCCTGTCTTACCCATTCGGCCTAAATAGGTCGGACGGATGGCATGCTTCCGGTCACGTCTGCGGGTGGGGTACGGACCTGACCCCGCAGGCCGGTGCCGTGGTCAACTTGGCGAGTAGTTGGGGCGTAGCAGAGGCGAAACGACGTCGGGCGATCAAATCGTAGGAGCGCAGGAGGGGCGATGACGTCATCCGGGTGTACGACCAGGACCAGGTGTCACGTCATATTTAATGCCCCTAACAAAGGGGAACATGTAATATGGGTCCTTTAACAAATATAGTTAACTTTTGTTGAGTGTTACTACTCATGAAGTCCATTCCTTCCTTTTTATGTACATGACCTTTATTAGCAAGAATCATATTTAATTATTTGTTATTAATTTTAAATTTTTTTAATGTTTGTTGTAATAACATATTTTTCTTTTTGAATTAATCTAACACATTCAGTGCAAGGTATTTACAAGCATTTGTCATACTTATTTTTTAATTTATCAAATTTATTAGAGAGAGATACATGATCCTTTTTAAGTAATTTATATTTCTTACTAATTACTTTAAATTCATCATTTAAATCGTGAAATACATTAAGTAATTCATCATAAGATAAGGAGATTTTAGGTGAATCATGTTGGTTGTAGGTGCCCTACAAGCCAATCACGTGAATGATGGCACTTGTGATATGTTACGTCAATCTCTTCGTATATTATTATTGATATTTTCTCACATTATCTGGATAAATATTATGATGTTCATGGATCTGTGCAATGGGAATCGGATCGTGATGAGATCACGATAATAAGACCGATATACCTTTAAATACAGATCCTAAATCATCTTGGTCATAGGTTACTCATAAGGACATCGAGATAATCGGATAGACTGATGCACTGTATACTCATCTATATAATGGAGGCGACTAGTCTCATAGTCGCTTGTGTGGGGACACTATAGGTACAATGCATGTGCTCATTGGAGAATGAGTTCACTGATTAATCTGTTTACAGAATGTTAGATGGTTAATGATACCTAATGTTAGACAATGATTCCGTAGTCCCAGTAGTGTGTTTGGTCCTTAGACTTAAGGCACCAAAGATGCCTTGTTTGAGTACTCCATTTTTTGATGCCGGACTTATAGGTTTGGAGAGCTCTAGATCTGGTATAGCCGGTTCTCGGGAATGACAGTCAATCTTACGAAGGCAATTGCGTGTCAATAAAGGATTATCCACTCTCGGTATCATGAGAGATATATCTCGCGTGTGCTCGCTCAAGAAAAATCCCTGACCAGGGTCGTTTGGATTGAGAGAGGAGTTCTTTGGAAGAATCCGATTAGTGCGAGACTCGAACAGGATTCCGTAAGGGCTTGACTTTACCATGCCCAATATACGATCTTTGAGATATTAGATAGATGAGTGACTATAGATACATGGTAACTGAGGATATACAGGTTTGATGGATTAGATCTCCCTGTACCATCTGGTGACTATGGCGCAATGGCCTAGTACGTCCATAGTTGATGAGTCGAGAAATTATTATGGAGATAATAATTCAGTATATCAAAAGGTGTTCTGAGTTAGACGGAGTTCTGACGGGAGCGACTCATGGCCAACTTAGTATCGAGCCTAGAGGGTTACACACATTAGATAAATGTTGCGACGAGTAGAGATGCGGATATGAGATATCTACGAAGCCCCTAGTTTGGATCTGTGGATGAGATCCGGTTGGATAATTGGATGAGATCCAATTAAATGATTGGATAAGATCTAATTGGATGAGATCAAATTAGATCCTATGGATAAGATCCAATGAGATCCAACTGGATAGAGATCTAGTGTGAACAGGATCTGTTGAGGATAAGCTTTCTCCACCTCTATAAATAGGAGGAACCTCCTGGTTCATAGGCTGAGAGCTCTTAGTAGTCATCCTCCTATTCTCCTAAGTCTCCTCTCCTCCTCCTTGGCTTCGGCAGCCTTGTAGTATACGTAGAGAGAGATCCCACGGTGATCAGAGGAGCGTCGTTGCTGCGTTTGCTGTGTGGATTACCGCTAGAGAGGAGTACGCTAGTGCTCCTTCATCCTCTTTATCGAAATTGAAATTTTTAAGGATATACGATCTCCCCAAGTAACGCTTTTGACATGATACATGCGGATTTTTTAGATTTATGATTTTTGCACATCAATCATCGCACGACGATCAAGTACGTAACTATGAAAAATTCGATCTTGTTTTTGTTTTCCGCTGTGCATGAGATGTCGAATCTCCTGATTTCCCAATAGTGGTATAAGAGCCAGGTTCGTCGTGTGATGATTGACTTATAAACTGCGTGTGTTATGTTTGATCGCATAGAATTGTTTTACGCATTGTTATTGCGCTTGACGTGGTTTTTCAGATCCAAAAAGTGCTTCATCTTGCTGATGAAAGGTGCTTTAGAGCGATCCTTCTGTTTCAAAGTTGTTGACGCAAATGAAGTAGGTAAAGGCAGTAATTGTTGCTGCACGATGGATCGACCAGAAGTGGTGCACGCAAGGCAACACTGTGCAAGGCAGCAATAGCCCGGCAGCTGCCCGCTGCCTGCGCAAGGCAACGATCACTGTGTGTGTAGGGTGACTGCAGGCGGCAGCTGCTGCGTGAGGCGGGGTTACACAGCCCATGGCTCACGGCCACAAGGCGGTAGCCACACTGCCTGTGTGAGGTGACTGCCCACCGCCTGGGTAAGGCAACGCGGGGTGGCCACCGCCCTTGTGCAAGCTATTGCGTAGGGGCACAGGCGGTGGCCGCCAGTAACCGCCTCATGAGGTGGCCGCCCATGCACGAGGTAGCTGCCCGCGCGTGAGGTGGTAGTGCCTTTGCGCAGGCGACTGCGCATCGCCAGCGCAAGGAGACGCCGCAAATAAAGGCGGCAACCACCTCTGCGCAGAGGTAGTAGCACCCAAGGTGGTGTCGCACGCATGCTGAGGGCTGCTGCACGCCTAGCAGGCAGCGGTCGCATGAAATTACCACTATTGCATGCCTACGAGGCAGTGGTCATAGCAGGGAGGCGGCGACCGCAAGAAGATTTTGGACAAAAGATAGTTTTGCCCTTGTCAATTTTAGAAATTCCAAGGCATGTCCTAGAAAAATTATGAAAATACCCCTGACATTTCTAAAAATTCTCTACATGTCCTTGATTTCAGAATTTTAGTTATTTAAAAGGTTTAAGTAACTATTATTAATTATCTAGTAATCCTACATGATATATATATGTGATGTGATGTGGAAAGATAATCATGGACTTTGTGATGTGTGTATGTGATTATTAGGGCCTGTGAGCCTTCATTTTTCGTTGATTGTTGGGCTTGCGTACTTGTAATTATGTTGTAATTATCCTAGAGGTGTGGCGGAAGCCTAGAGGTGGTAGCGGGACCCTTGAGGCTGATTCAGACGATCACGACGCATGGAGATGCATCGAGGTGCCGATAGATCTAACGACGACGAGATGGATGATCACTGGGCATAGAGATGCACTGATATGCACATAGATCCTGATGTAAGTGATTAGGCCTACTGGCTCAGGTCTAATCATATTAGGTTGAAGTCCATGATCATCTGGTGTGCTTATGCATGTGAATGCTATACACCTACTAGATAAGTATATATATATATATTTGCATGCGATGTAAATATATTAAATATGTATGCGTGTGACACGTCATATCACGAGACCGAACCTAAAACCTCTTTTATGATAATATTAAGTTGGTAAGCGTGAGGCAATAAGATTGACCCACGTGGCCTTCCATCGTTAGGGGCAGGAACCGATTCCCGACATAGGCTGAGTTGGTCGAATCCCTCGAGGCTCACATATTTTGTGTCTCGCTATCTTGTCTTCAACATAGAGATGTCACTGGTGACCTGAGGACATGGTATACTTGGTCGAGTCCCTCGAGGGCATATCATCGAATCAGACTCATCTTATAACGATGGTGATGACTTAACTGGACATCATGGTTGATCGAGTCTCTCGAGGCCATAGTGGTTCGGAGGCTAAATATGACGAAAATCACAAGGAGTTGTGATTGGCAAGAGTTGTCTACCTTTTGGGCTTAGTGTGATTAGTTGAGTCCCTCGAGGTTACACTAAGATACCGATTGGATCTTGATCCTAACTAGAAGTCTGTCGAAGACTTCCATTTCACGTGCATGAGTGTTATGTGACTCGCTAGAAAAATTAGTGGGAGCATGTCAAGATAAAAGTTCATATCTTGATTGTTTATTTTTACGAAATCTAGATGTTATTTACATGTGCTATATCTCCTGTTTATCAAAAACATTTTGCCATCAGACCCTCTACGTGGCATACTTGATGCTAACCGCCTCATTAGTTTAAACTATACAAATTGGCTTTGCAACCTAAGAATAGTTCTTACAGTGGAGAAAATTGTATATGTCCTATATACGGTCATGCTCCAACCTGAGGCAAAAGCACCTTAGGAAGAGTTTGCCCAATATGCAAAGTATATAGACAATTCCAATCTTGCCCAGTGTTATATGTTAGCCTCTATGATTCCTGATTTATAGAGACAACATGAAATCATAGATGCTCATTCCATACTTCTGCACCTCCACAAACTGTTTGAGGAATAGGGAAGAACTCAATGATATGAGATATCTAAGAGTCTCTTCCGTGCTAGGATGACTGAGGAGACACCGATTCAGAACCATGTCCTGAAGATGATAGAGTGGATTGAGAAACTCACAGGTCTAGGAATGGTCCTAGATGATACCTATGCATTGATCTTATACTTCAGTCCCTACCAGATTCCTTTTCTCAATTCATCATGAATTTTAATATGAACAAACTTGAGGTATCTCTCCCTGCGCTCCTCAATATGTTGAGGGAGGTAGAGAGCATAATCAAGAAAGAGAAATTAGTTCTCTATGTTGGTGAGACCAAAAGAGAAAGGAAGGCTAGGAAGAACTTTAAGAAGGGCAAGGGCAAACGGGGTAAGACAAAGGTTGCCAAAATAGATCGCAGCTTATCTTCTAAACAAAGTTCCCTTTAGATTTATAGTGTCTAAACCATATGAGATAATGGAAAAGGAAGAAACTCAATCTTAAGGTTGTTAAGATTTGGAGTTGCCTTACCCACGTTAAAAGATATGATCCCGATAAATTGGAATCCAGGCCGGAACAATGCAAATTCATGGGATACCCCAAGAAAACTTGTGGTTATTATTTTTATCACCCCAAGGACCAAAAGGTCTTTGTTATGAAGAGAGTAGTGTTTCTTGAGAAGGAACATATTCTTAGCAGAGACAGTGGGAGCAGGATAGAATTGAGTGAGGTTGGAGAACCTAGCTCAGGCACCATTTCAAAGATCGAGTTTGTTCAAGTACCTAACACACAAGTTCTAATTTTGTGTAGGACTGATAGAGTGTCACACCCTCCTGAAAGATATGTGGGACATATTAATGGAGAGGACATTCAGGATATTGATCCTCAAACCTATGAGGAGGCTATTATGAGCACAGACTCTGGGAAGTAGCAAGAAGCCATGAATTCTGAGATGGAATCTATGTACTCCAACAACGTTTGGAACCTTGTTGATGCAACTGAGGGTATCGTACCCATTGGCTACAAATGGATATTCAAGAAGAAGATCGGGGTACATAGAAAGGTGGAGACCTATAAGGCAAGGCTAGTGACTAAGGGGTATCATCAGAGGCAAGGTGTTGACTATGACGAAACCTTTGCACCCATAGCTATGCTAAAATCCATCCGAATTCTATTAGCTGTTGTAGCACATTATGACTATGAGATCTGGCAGATAGATGTGAAAACAGCATTCCTCAATGGCAACTTGAAAGAGGAAGTGTATATGATATAGCCTGAGGGGTTCTTAAGTCCATTTATAGACTAAAGCAAACTTTCCGAAGTTGGAACATAAGATTTGATGAGGCGATCAGATCTTATGACTTCATTAAGAATGAAAATGAGCCTTGTGTGTATAGGAAGGTAAGTGGGAGCGCTATCATCTTCTTGGTGTAATATATGGATTGTTGAGAAATCCACATAGGGGAGCGACATCACATACGCAACGGAAGAATAGGAAACAAAACCCTAGATTTCTCGTAGAAAGTTTTCGTCAGTCGTGCGAAGATCAGAGCGTCAAAAACAAATCCGCAAAACTGCACATGTAAAAGAAGTTACTTAGGGAGATCATATATCTCTGAATTCCTGTAAATCTATGGGAGAGGATGAAGGAGGTCAAGCGTCCTCCTCTCTAGCGGTATCCACACAGCAGGGACTACGATGATACACCTCTCTCTCTGGGGAGAGGAGAACAAGAGGTGGCTACCAAAAACCCTCAACCTATAGAGCTTTGGTTCCCTCCTATTTATAGAGGTCCCTTGAAAAACCCTAATGAATCTTTTGCCCTATTGGGTATTGGATCTCCATCCAATTACCCAAGCCTCTTGGATTAGTGGGTTTCTACCCAATAATCTCTTATTAGCAATTATTATATCTCATCACAGGATTCAATAATTCAGGGGCTTAATGGATATCCAATTAGATAGGGGGTTCAACGGATATCTCATATCCGAACCTCTACTTGTCGCAACACCTACCATATGTGTGTGACCCTCTAGGCCCAATATTGAGCTGACCGTGAGTTATACTTGTCAGAACTCATTTTGACATAGTGAATTATTATCTCTATAATAATTCATCCAACTCATCGATTGTAAACGTACCAGGCCACTACGCCGCAGCCCCCAGACGATGTAGAGGAATCCAATCCTTTGGACCTATTTATCCTCAATTATCATGAATCTATAATCTCTCATCCATCTAATATCCTAGAGATCCTGTTCCGGGCATAGTACTGTCAGGCCCATACGGTCTCTCATCGAGTCTTGCTCTTGTCGAATTCTCCTAGAGAACTCTTTCTCTCCCAATCCGAATAACCTTGGCCAAGGATTTGTTCGAGCAAGAATATATGGGATATTCCTCTCATGATATAGTGAATGGATGATCCTCTATTGATACTCAATAACTCTCGTAAGGTTGGCTACCACTCCCAATGACCGGTTGTACTAGATATTAAACTTTCCAAACCTATAAGTCCGGTATTAAAGAGTGGAGTACTCATACAGGACATTCTCAGTGTCTCAAGTCTAAGGATCAGATACACTTCTGGGATTACGAAAACGCTGTTTGACGTGAGGTATCAATAACTATCCAATATTCCATAGGCAGATCAATCAGCGAACTCATTCTACAATGAGCACTTGCACTGTACCCTTAGTGTTCCCACACGAGTAGCTATGAGACTAGTTACCGCCATCATATGAATGGGTATACAACACACCAGTCTATCCGGTTATCTCGATGTCCTTCTCGAGTAACCTATGACCAGGATAATTTAGGGTATGTGTTTAAAGGTGAATCAGTCTCATTATCATAATCTTATCACGATCCAATTCCCATTGCACAGATCCAAGGACATTTTTTTTGTAAGTAAATGTAAGTAGATTTAGTATGAAGTTTGTACAAATTAGCTTTCTCTACACAAGTCATAGACTAAAGCCTGAGATCTCTTAGAGCAGTCTAGGAGAATGCACCCCACCTCAGAAAGGTGGAATGGTCTCACTCTACCAGACTCGTCTCCGAGAGTAGTTAAATAGAAATCATGACTACAAATATTATAGACTATGACGCTACCATAGGCAACGAAGAGTAAAATGTAATAACCAACTATTCCTGGACAACCGGTGAATATATCATAATTTTAAAGCAGAAAATCAGACAATACAAAGGAAGCATTAAAGAATTGTAAAATTGAATCTAAGGAAGATCTCTTTTTCTCTACTTGTTAAATGCCTCATTTCCAAATCCTGCTCCATGCATGATCGTGAGTCACTAAGTATCTCAAGTAGAAGATGAGCATTGTGTGTGTTGTGACCCTCAAAAATTCTGCTACACCTCTCCTTCCAAATCCACCAAATAGTACATTTGAAGATAAGCTTTGCCAGTTGTGTAAGAAGCCCTTTTCTTGAGAAGTTTTACTGCAGCTGTTCTAGTTCCTGATGCAAGTTTGGCCTTGGTAGCCTATGGATTTCAAACCTCTTCAGAATCTCCTCCCATATCCAATTAGTGTAGTCCACAAGCAAAATAAAGATGATCAATATCTTCTTTCTGTTGCATACAAAGAGAGCATCGATTAACAATATATATACCTTTTCGCTTCATATTATCCATTGTGGGTAGTTTGGCAAGAAGAGCCTGCCATGTGCATAAGGAATGTCTCTGTGAACCCGGTCTATCCCATGTCCAACTGCTCGGGATCCACTTGTTATTTCTTTATCTGATTTGATTCCATGCAGATTTAGCACTAAACTTTTCATTGTCATGAAGCCAATTAAGCATATCTCGATGAGTTATTCTGATTGGAAGAGCTGTAATAGTCGCCAAAGTGATAGCATATCGGGAGAAATAGGATTAAGAAGACACCAAAGCCGTTAGTAATGAACTCGAAACCTTCCAATCTTTAGGGCCCCAAGATCTCTTCGTACTTGATCACCATATAATTGAAATATACTTTTTCCATTCACCCAAGGATCATACCACATATTAATTTCCGTACTGAAGAGATTATGTAAGAAATGTGGTTGATTAGCCATTTCTTGCCTTCAAAATTCCTTTCCATGTAGAATGATATGTTCTTGTTAAAACTTCCCATATTTATTCCTTAGATAGGTACCTAGAAGAAACCCATTGTGACCATAAAGATTTATTTTGCAAAAGATCCCATAATTTCTGTACCAAACAAGCTTTATTCCAATCTCTCAGATTTCGCAGATTCAGCCCCCCCTCATCTTTTGGTCTACAAATGCTATCCCAATTGACCATATACATTGCCTTTCCATTCGTACCATTCCAAAAAAAGTTCTTCAATAGCCGTTCAATATCCTGAAGAAGTCCAACAAGTAGAAGAAATGCATTAGACCAATAAATAGAGTAAGAAAACAACACAGATCGGATGAGTTCAAGTCGTCCTGCTTTGGAAAGAAGTCTAGTTTTCTAAGAGAAAATTTTATTCTTTATTTTTTGCAGGATAGGCTGACAGTGAATTTTGTGAATGCCAGTGGATATGAGTGGGAGACCTAGATAAGGAATGGTAGACTTCCCTCGCTAACCCCTAGAGTTTGTTTAATAAAGTCTTTATCTTCAACGCAAGAACCCATATAGACTTTACTTTTGCAAGATTTAGGTGAAGGCCGAAACCAAACCAAAATCATTCGAATAGTAGCCAAATTCTTCATCAAGTAGTGTCATTTGCGAAGGAAGATAATAAGATCATCTGCAAATGTTATGTGGGATATATAAATAGAACCAGCATGAGATACCTTAATGCTACCATCAGAGACTACCTTTTCTAACATACGACTAAGTCCTTCCATGACAATTGTAAAAAGATATGGAGAAAGTAGATCTCCTTGTCGGATGCCATTCGTACTCCCAAAGAAGCCAATGAGGGAACCATTGAATAAAATTGAAAATTTTGGAGTTTCTAAGCAGTACTGAATCCAATTAACCCATTGTTGAGAGAAGTTCAAACTAAGGAGCATCTTGTAGAAAAAGTGTCTATTAACTGAATCAAATGCTTTTCGTAAGTCAGCTTTAAAACATATTTTCGTCCCTCTTGATTTGGAGTGCAAATCTTTGACCAAGTCGTTAGCAAGAAGAATATTGTGATGTATACTTCTTCCTTTAATGAAAGCAGCCTGAGTATGACTAATGATCTTATGCATAATCATTTGCATTCGATCTGCAAGCAACTTGGAGATGATCTTGTAAATAAAGTTGCATAAAGAAATGGGCCTGTAGTGCTCTAGTGAATCACCTGTATTCTTAGGAACCAAAGAAATAAAAGTACAATTTATCGCTTTAAGAATATGACCAAGAGAAAAATGTCGACAAGCTTTAATCACATCATTTCCAATGATTGGCCATGCAATTTGATAAAATTCAGAAAATCCATCCGACCAGGGCTCTTGTGCTTTGGTGACTTGAAGACAACTCGTACAACTTCTTCATCTGTAATTGGCGCATTAAGAATCGTGATGTCATCCGAATCAAGCTTTCTAGTAGGCTCCACATGAACATTATTAGGCTACTATGTTTGATTGAGTAAAGAATAAAAAAATTGTTCAGTGTGTGCTTTAACTTTATCCAAATTCTCAATAAGCATACCATCTTGGTCTTTACATTTTCTGATACAATTAATAGCCCTTCTAGTAGTAATGGTTGTATAGAAAAACCTCGTATTGAAATCCCCTAAAGTAAGCCAATGCTGTCGAGACTTCTGTTTTGTAAAACTTTCTTCCTGCTTTAGGGCCTGCATGAATTGAGATCTAGCTTCTGCCTCTTTGCAAATAAGATTCTCGTCAAAGGGCTGAAGATATAGCTCATATTGCACCGTCATTAGTTTCTTTTTTATTAACTGAACTCGCGTGATAATATTGCCAAAAGTGTTTGTATTCCACTCCTTAAGTGCTGCTTTACATGCTTTAAGCTTTTGGCATAAAATGTAAGGAGGTGATCCATGCACATTAACATTCCAAGCAGATCTGATAACCTCAAGAAACTGAGGATGGGTACTCCATATGTTAAAGAATCTAAATGGTTTCTTACCTCTGGGTATTACTTTGTTTGCATGTATATGCATTAAAGAGTGATTAAAGAACAATTGAGATCCATACTCTAGAAGTGAATCAGGGTAAACTATTAACCATTCGCGATTAATCAGACACCTATCAAGTCGAGCCATTATTTTTTTGTGGGAAGTACCTTGATTA
Source organism: Musa troglodytarum (assembly GCA_023547065.1). Lineage (NCBI taxonomy): Eukaryota > Viridiplantae > Streptophyta > Magnoliopsida > Zingiberales > Musaceae > Musa > Musa troglodytarum. The sequence goes on along the minus strand of CP097509.1, from coordinate 29,445,726 downwards.
CTCCATGAAAGCCAATCACCTATAGATTTCATATCAATCAATGCAGCAATATCTATGTAATCGTTAAAACCTTGAAGCTTGCTCTCTGAAAGTGGTTTACCGCCCACTTTTTCATGTGTGTAACAAGATTGAAGTCACCAAGAATAATCCAAGGCAATCGTAAGACACCATTTGCAATGTTAATCGATCATTCGATAGAACATTTCTTTCCCCGCATCGTTAGAAGCATATACACCGGTAATATGGAATTAACAACCATTCCTTTTATCCTCGGCTTTAAGGTGGATGAATTGTTCCAGAGCGAAATAAAGGAAGCACTATGAGTTCGGATGCCATAATACCCATATTCTACCATAAGTGTCACAAGTATCGTTGGTAAAAAGTTCTGCCTTTGGCCATATTAAATCTTTTTGAACACAAACCCGAGATGGTTTAATTTTTGTTTCCACAAGAATAATAATATCACAAGCATTAGACTTGATTATTCTATTAAGCTCTCGACATTTCTCAAATTAATTCAAATTCACGAACATTCCAACAAAGTATCTTCATCGAATCAAAAACAGATTGGAAAGGAAATAAATGACTCTTCCTAGGTAGATTCAAGTATGTGCAACTTACCAGCCCATCCTTCTTCTTATCCTTGGGTTTTGCAATGTCCTCTCGCATAATATCCTTACCTTTTAAACTTTTATTTCTATTTTTATCCACTTCATCCACAGCTTGCAAATGCTTAAACTTTGAAATACCCAAAATATCTAGGTTGACAGTGTTTGTTGAAGGTTGTTGAGTCCGAATATATCCCGATCCGCTTTGTTGGGATTACAATATCCCGTTAGCACGATGAGTAGGGACGTGGGATCCCCGCTGCGGTAGTTCTGTCGATGTAGGAAGAGACGAAGGTTTCTCGTTCTCCTGTGCATGGGTAACCTAAGAAACTATTGTTGTGACAGACTCTGATATATTAGGAAGAGGTAAAGTTCCCGATTTGTCTTTCTGATCATGATGCTGCCCAAGTGAGTCGGAATGCTCGCTTATCTGTACCAGCACTACTGCCCCTGAAGGAGACTCGCCTTCTTTATCAGTAGTAATAATAGTACTATCAACCCCTTGGTGAGATGACTAGCGTTGGCGATAAACCTGAGTGATTGGTTTCTGAGTTTACTGACAAGCTCCATGTGCATGACCAAAAGAGTTGCAAATCTTACAACCTACGGTTTCCAAGAATATGAAACATACACCTTACGGGTGGTCCCATCTAGATCACGATAAAAAACCTCATTTGGAAGATCATCTGATGGAAATCATCAATTTAGCAACCATACACCCCGATAGCTAAAGAGCTATGATACATATGGAATGCAAATTGACACCCTCCAACGAATTAAAACAAGGCGGATCGTTCAAGAATGAAGTAAAGGAAACTATTCTAATTACTTATCAATAGAAATTTGATAAAATAACTTGAATAGCACTTTGAATTCCATTAAGATGCCACAAACTAACAAGTCTGATAAGTCAAAGGAAAAGCAAAGATTTGATTTGAACGCCACAAGCAGAAAAGCTTGATAAGTTCTAAAGTTCATGCAAGAATTTAAAAACAAAAGACTCACCGGTGTTGAAGAATTGTTATCTTTCCAAATTGTCTCCTACACTTTGATTCAGCCTCATTTATATAGTATGAGGATAGTACAAAAGGAATGAATGCATTAAATAACATTCATATTCCTAATTCATGAATTTTGGTAAACATAGCTGAATAGACTTTTCTTCTTTAAGATGAGGTCTTTAACTTTGTCCTTCTTTCTTCATGATCAAGTTGATCATTTTAGGCTCTTCTTGTACCTTGGAATCTTGACTGAGTCTTGACTAGCTTGATTCTTCCAAATGTTTTTCAATAAACAGGTTAAAGCTTCTTTCATCCTCTTAGCTTTAGCTCTCGTCATTAGTCCTCCATGAATAGTTAAAGGGTCTTTAATCGAATTATGATCAACTTGCTGGTTTATATCATCATCATTAGAAGAAACCATTACACATGCTCATGCAAAAGCCAATCTCGTCTGTACTGCTGTTGCTTTGTCAATATATAATGGCTGTCCCAAGGTGCTACATAACTTAGCAATAAAACGACGACTCCAAAGATGCAAGGGAAGACCATGAAAGGATATCCATAAAGGAATATATTGTAGACTATCTAACTCCAAACGGACATCAGGAGACCAATATCATAGAATCATCAGATGGCCGCGAATAGTTCGAAACCCTTCAAGGATTCGTTGCAAATCCTCTTCAGAATAGAGTTTGCATACAAAAAAACCATTCTCTAGCATATGCAGATCAAATGCCGATGTTCCCCATCAAGTCTTGATGAATGAGGATAACGGAAAATATGATGTCTTTAAACCGACCACATAACGAACAAGCGCCATGGACCATATCTTAATCAGCTCTTCAGAATCACCAGATACGCAATCTTACGATCGGGCCTTGGTTTCGAGCAAAGAAATCCAAGCTAAGATCCGAGCTTCCAATCGGAGCCTTAAAGAGGTTTGTCCAAGGTCGAGGATCTCGAGAAATGAGAGTAGGAGGTCGCGATCTAGAGTGCGACCTACCTCTATGCTGCGTCATCAAAGAACCATCTCGTCGGGAAGAAGAAGCAACTTGAGAAGGAAGCCTCATCTTCGGATCAACCCTGCTGCCACCGTCACCAGCCATTCTCGAGTTGCGCTGCCCCAACAAGAGGAGGGGAGGGGGCAGTGCAGATCTGCCCCAATCGAGCAGAACAGGGGCTGTCCAGCAGCCGCCGCCTGTCAGAGAGTCTTCGTGCAGCAGCAGAGAGAGACAGCGCGCCCGAGGGAGAAGAGTTCACACCTCCCAGGGACGCCGCCGCCGCTGCCCAACAGCTCCGATGCACAATCTGCTGGCCTCGCTGCAGCAGCACCCTCGCCCGCCAGGAAATAGCAGATAGTCGCCCTCCCCGATCTTGATTGCTGTGCAGATCTCTGCCTGTTACAGCAGCCGCAGAACCCAGCGCTGGCAGCAAGGCGAGGGCGCCGATGACTCCACAGCAGCCTCGCCCGGCCACCGCAGCCACTTCTGCACCGTCGCCCAGTCGCCTGCAGCCACAGCAAGGCCACACCACCCTCGTGCGTGTGGAAGAGCAGAAAGCCCTCTTCGTTCGTGCAGGGGAACCACCGAACCTTCTCCTATCCCCCTTCTCTTCCAGAAGAGGAGCAGAGGCAGTCTCCTCTGTTCCGCGTGCAGGAAGAAACAGAGAGAGGAGAGGGAGGCGTGCCCTAGGTTGAAGAAAGACCGCTGCTCACCGCCCGGCCGAAGTTCCTGGTCACGGCGAGCCCCGAACGCCGCTGCCGTCACCCAGTCCCCGATCGCAGCACAGTTGCCCTGCAGACAGCCTCCGTGCAGAACCGAGGCACGGTCCTTTGTTCTCCTTGCGCACAGATCTGCAGGGAACCCTGCTCACCGTGCGTGCAGCGAGAACAGGGGAGAACCGCCGCCTCTTCTCGCCCTAGCTTCTCCGTGGCTTTTAGATCACAATATACATCTAGATAATCTCCGTGGATTTTAGATCACAATATACATCTAGATAATGTGAGATCATAAACAAAGAGATTAACGTAGTGTGTTACAGGTGTAATCACTCATATGATTGACTTATAGGGCACCTATAACTAGCAATCTCCCACTTGACCTAAAGTCAATCACCAACATGTTTGATCCCCATCAGACCTCTGTAATGCTCAAAGACAATCTGGGTCATTGGCTTTGTCAGTGGATCTACAATGTTATCTTCGGATGGAACTCTTTCCATTACTACATCTTTTAGGGTCACAATATCTCTAATAAGTTGGAACCTCCTTAGAACACTTCCGATGAGACCCGGGTTCCCTTATTTAAGTAATCACCCCGTATTGTCGCATTATAAGGGAATCATATCCTCGCTGCTCGACATGACTCCTAGGTCTGTGATGAACCTTTTCATCCAGACTCCCTCCTTTGTTGCCTCTGTCACAGTAATGTATTCCGCCTCTATGGTCGAGTCAGCAATAGTGTCTTGCTTGGAACTCTTCCAGCATACTGCTCCTCCATTCAGGGTGAACACATATCCTGAATTAGACTTGCTATCATCGATATCGAATTGGAAGCTCGAGTCCGCGTAGCCCTCAACCTTGAGACTAATACCTCCATATACCAGTAAAAGATCCTTAGTCCTTCTCAAGTACTTAAGGATACTTTTTACTACTTTCTAGTGCTCCAAGCCTAGATCTACCTGATATCTACTCGTGACACTCAGAGCATGCACTATATCAGGCCTGGTACATAGCATAGCATACATGATAGATCCTATCGCTGATACATATGGCATCATATCCATGTGTGCCCTTTCTTCAGGAGTCTTTGGGGACATACTCCTAGAAAGTGATATTCCATGTCTCATTGGTATGAGACCTCTCTTAGAATTTTTCATGCTAAACCTTTTGACAATGGTGTCTATATACCTGGACTAGGATAAGCCAAGCATCCTCTTGGATCTATCTCTATAGATCCGTATCCTCAATATGCAGGATGCTTCCCTTAAGTCTTTCATGTAGAAGTGCCTAGATAACCAAGTTTTTACTGTGGAGAGCATTCCTAAATCATTCCCAATGATCAGGATGTCATCCACATATAATACCAAAAAGGTGATAGTGCTCCCACTTAATTTTCTATATACACAAGGCTCATCTTCGTTCTTCATAAAGTCATAAGATATGATCGCATCATCAAATCTTATGTTCCAACTTTGGGAAGCTTACTTCAAACCATAAATGGACCTAAGCAACCTGCACACCTTATCTGGGTTATCCCTGGATACAAATCCCTCAGGTTGTATCATATACACTTCCTACTCGAGGTTGCCATTGAGAAATGCAGTTTTAACGTCCATCTGCCAGATATCATAATCATAGTGTGCTGCAATAGCCAATAGAATTCGAATGGATTTTAGCATGGCTACAGGTGAGAAAGTTTCATCATAGTCAATACCTTACCTTTGACGATACCCCTTAGCCACTAGCCTTGCTTTATAGGTCTCTACCTGTCCATCTACTCCAATCTTCTTTTTGAAGATCCACTTACAACCAATGGGTATAATACCCTCGGGTGCATCAACTAAATTCCAAACCTTGTTGGAGTACATGGAATCCATTTCTGAATTCATAGCTTCTTGCCATTTCCCGGAGTCTATACTCATAATAGCCTCCTTGTAGGTTTGAGGATCAATATCCTCAATATTCTCTCTTCTGATATGTCCCATATATCTCTCAGGAGGATAGGATACTCTATCTGACCTATGTAAAGTTGAAACTTGTGTGTTAGATATCTGAATAGATTCTGGAATGGTGCTTGAGCTAGGTTCTTCAACCTCGCTCAACTCTATCATACTCTAATGCGGGAGCATCCGAGACTACTAATCAATCCTTAAGTCCTGAGCTGATTCCTTCGGTAAAACAAACACTATAGGTACTTATTCATGCCAAAACTAACTTCGGTTACAACTTACTTCGGTGGGATAAGGAATGATGATACCAATATCAAAATTCGTTCGATTGATGCTATATCAAAGGGGAGTTATTCAGGATAAGTTCCAAAGTGATTTAATGCTCTTTGGAAGTAGATATTTGCTGGTTATTATTAGTGAACGAATTTTATCTTCTAGTCTTGTTAGTCTTGTTAGTCTTTATTGTTTGGGTAGTTCTCATGTTGTTTTTTGAGTCTAATATCTATATAATGAGACATATTCTCATTTGTAAGAACACTGGTTGAATGAATGAAAATTCCTCTTGTGAGTTGAATTTTATCTCGATTCTTTATCCAACATCGTTGGTGGTGAATCAAACAGTTCTTTATCCTTGGCCGGTGGAATTTTCTTTAAGCCTTGGTGGTGAACTGCAATTATCTCGGTCCTTTTTTTTCCTTGATCGGTGGCTTTTGGAATCGGGTCAATCCGATCTGCATCAAGGAAGTTACGCCCCTTTTCCCGAAATCGCGTAGTCCTGAAATTTTCTGTTCGGAGTCACTCGCCCACGCACGCATCAAGTTGGTATCAGAGCTCAAGGTTGAACTTATCTTAAGTGATTTCTTTGTGTTGTTATCTTCTACTTACCATGGGTGACGAACAAGTTCCACGAGGCTTGACTTTGGAGCAAGCGCACGACTTAAGGCGAGATCGTGCTATAGAGAATCTCCAAAGGCAAATGGAGCGAGTTCTCAATCTCCTAGAGAACCCGGAGAGACAAGAGCAACCAGCAAGGCGTCCCGATGATCAGCGACACCATGACGAATCAGATTCGCATCACAATTCTAATGATGATTCTGATTCCGCTGGAGGCAACTCTAGTGCTCCTGAGCACCGAGTTCGGAGAAGAAGAAGAAGATACCATGAGAATGACCGTGAGATTAAAGCAGATGCACCTGAGTTCGAGGGTAGTCTCAATCCTGACAACTTTGTTGATTGGCTCCTTGCCATTGAGCGAGTTTTGACTTCAAGTCATACTCGGATGAGAAGAGGTGCAAGGTCGTTGTTACGAAACTCACTAAATATGCTTCTCTATGGTGGGAGAATTTAAAGCGTCGTGAGCTAGAGAAAAAAGCCGAATCAAGTCTTGGGATAAACTCAAGAAACTTATGAAGAAAAGGTTCTTGCGATACCTATAAGCAAGATCTGTTTCTCAAGTTGAATTCCCTAAGACAACAAGGGATGAGTATTGAAGAATATATTCGTGAGTTCGAACAACTCATGATAAGATCACGAAGTTCAGAAGTTCCGAGCAAATCAACGCTCGATTCCTTGGTGGCATGAATCGGGAAATTGTTGATTTGGTTGAACTTCAACCTTATTGGTCCTTCGAAGATGTTTGCAAGCTAGCAATGAAGGTTGAGAAACAACTAAAGAGTAGCAAGAGGTTTTCTTCCAGAACCTCCTCGAAGGGGAAATCCTACTTTAGGGGTGCTTCCTCAAGCAAATATGAAGGTGTTTCGTCAAACGCTAAGGGTAAAGAGAAGTTGGTGGAACCCATCAAAGAAACCAGCAAGAAAGTTGATGGTGACACAAGGAAGTGTTTTAAGTGTCATGGCTATGGGCATTTGCAAGCTAATTGTCCAAATCGGAGAGTTATGACTCTTCAAGAAATTGAGAAGATCGATTTGGAACTTCAAGAGGCCAACGATGAACATGGCCAGCATGATTCTGGAGCTGAAGAATCCGAGAATATCGTTGAAAAAGCTGATGATGGTGAGTTGTTGGTGATACGGAGAGCATTACATGCTGAGATATCTCGAAGAGAATGAGCAAAGGAGAACATCTTCCACACCGTTGCACTATTAAAAGGTGTGTATGATGATTATCGATGGAGGAAGCTGCACCAATGTCGCCTCGACAACCATGATTGAAAAACTGAAGCTACCAACATCAAAACATCCTCAACCTTACAAGCTTCAGTGGCTCAGCAAAGGAAGTGATGTGAAGGTAACCAAACGAGCCCTTATATCATTTTCCATTGGGAAGAATTATCAAGATGAAGTTCTATGCGATGTTATTCCGTGGATGCTTGTCACTTGTTGTTAGGTAGACCTTGGCAATATGATAGAAAGGCTGTACATGATGGGCATAAAAACACATACTCTTTTCACAAGGAACGAAAGTGCATTACTCTTGAATCTTTGAAACCTAGCATGATACATCGAAATCAACCTAGGAAGGGAAACACTAGTAAGGAAAATCTCTTCTTGAGTGAAACACAGGTTAAGAGAGCCATTACCAAACAGAAAAATGTATTTGCTTTGCTTATGGTTGAGAAAAAGAGTGAGAAAGAGAGACCTATACATCCGAAAATGCATTCCTTGTTAAGAGACTTTGCAGATGTGTTCCCCGAAGAATTGTCATCTGGATTACCTCCAATAAGAGGTATTGAGCACCAAATTGACTTGCTACCCGTTGCCCCTCTACCAAACAAAGCAGCATATAGATGCAACCCGGAGGAAACAAAGGAGTTGCAAAGACAAGGCAATGAACTTATTGATAAGGGATATGTTCGAGAAAGTATGAGCCCATGTTCTGTTCCGGCTCTACTCGTACCAAAGAAGGATGGAACATTCAGAATGTGTGTCGATAGCCGAGCCATCAACAACATCACTATTAAGTACAAGTATCCTATACCTAGACTTGATGATATGCTTGATGAATTATATGGTTCTACTGTGTTTTCGAAGATAGATTTGCGAAGTGGCTATCACCAGATCCGAATGCAGAAAGGAGATGAGTGGAAAACAACTTTCAAGACTAAGGGAGGTTTATATGAATGGTTGGTTATGCCATTCGGACTTTCTAATGCTCCAAGTACGTTCATGAGGCTTATGAACGAGGTTCTTCGTTCCTTCATTGGTCGATTTGTTGTTGTATACTTTGACGATATCCTTGTTTATAGTCAAAGCGAGGAGCATATTTCTCAATTGAAACAGGTCTTTAAAGCCTTGAGAGAATAGAAGCTTTATGCCAAAATGGAGAAGTGTGAGTTCTTCTCTTCCAGCATTATATTCCTTGGATATGTGGTTATGAAAGATGGAATTTCCGTTGATCAATTGAAAGTGGATGCAATGAAAACCTGGCCGGTTCCGAAATCCATCACCGATGTAAGGAGTTTTCATGGCCTTGCTTCTTTCTATCGTCGTTTTGTGAAGAACTTCAGTACAATCATGGCCCCTATCACCGAATGCATGAAGAAGGGTTCTTTTGAATGGACAAGAGCTGCTCATGCCGCTTTTGAACTCATCAAACTGAAGCTATGTGAGTCCCCCGTTCTTGCCCTTCCTAATTTTGATAGAGTATTTGAAGTTGAATGTGATGCAAGTGGAGTTGGCATTGGAGCTGTTCTTGTTCAAGAACAAAGGCCATTGGCATATTTCAGTGAAAAGTTAACCGATTCGAAGAAGAACTACTCAACTTATGATAAGGAGTTCTATGCCATTGTGAGAGCTCTTGATCATTGGAGTCACTATTTAAGGCCTAAACAATTTGTACTTCATTCTGACCATGAGGCTTTGAAGTTTATTAGTGGTCAAGGCATGCCAAATGGGTAGAATTTCTTCAATCCTTTTCTTTCGTTTCGAAATATAAACCTGGCCATACTAATGTTGTTGTGGATGCTTTATCAAGAAGATACTCTATGCTTGCTGTTCTTGATTCTAGAATTCTTGGTTTTCAATCCATGAAAGAACTATATTCTGAAGATTCGGAGTTCTCTACTATTATCGATAGTTGCAAACATGGAATTCAAGGTACATATTCTGTCCAAAATGGTTTTCTTTTCAAGGGAAATCGATTATGTGTGCCGAAGAGTTCATTTAGAGAATTGTTGATCCGAGAAGCACATGGTGGAGGTCTGGCTGGTCACTTCGGCATGAACAAAACTCTTGAAATCCTTCAAGAGCACTTTTATTGGCCAAAGATGAGTGGAGGCGTTGATGCGAATTGGTTCGCAAAAGAATAAGGATTGCGGTTTTATTGTGCCACGAGCAAGAGGATCGATAGGATGATCTTGGATACAGGTTAAACCACCACCAAAGATCGATAGAACGGGATCACCACCAAACTTGGATACAGATACCACCACCAAGCAAGGATACAGATTCCCAAGAGGCTCACCACACTCGGAATCCACCAAGTGATACAGATGCCTTAATGCAAGAAACTTGCAAAGAGATTAACTCTCAATATTCATTCAACCACCCTTACAAATGAGAATATGTCTCATTATATAGAAACTAGATTCAAAAACAACTTGAGAACTACCCAAACAATAAAGACTAACAAGACTAACAACACTAACAATACTAACAAGTCTAACAAACTAACAAGTCTAACAAACTTAGTTTACTAACAATAACCAGTAAATATCTACTACGAAAGAATATTAAATCACTTAGTAATCTCGGATGCTCCCGTATCACCAATAAGCTGAATATGTCACAAATTAATTCCACATAAGCATAGTGACAAGTGGCGCATGAGGAGAATTCAGCATGTTGCAATTTGGTGTAGCGCCATTCAGCAAAGTGTTGAACCGAAATGCATCATCCTCCCTTTGCTGGAAAAGATTTGTCCTCAAATCTTCAGGTTCTTTGTCTTCCTCAAATGGAGATAGGTCTTGAACATTGAATGTTCTTTGAGACATGGGACTCACCGGGAAGATCGATCTTGTAGGCGTTGTCATTGACTCTTTCTAATACCTTGAAGGGACCTTCAGCTCTAGGCATCAACTTGGACTTGCGTTTGGAGGAAACCTCTCCTTTGAAATGAATCAAACTAAATCTCGAGGCGAAAGATAACAGCTCGCCTATTCTTGTTTGCCTTCCTTTCATAAATCTCATTTGCTTCAATTTGAGATTTAATCTTCTCATGTAACTCCTTTATTACCTTGGCTCTGGTTAGCTTCTTTGTGCACCAAATCCTTGCTAGGCAAAGGTAGCAAATCGATGGGAGTAAGTGGATTGATGCCATACACAGCTTCAAATGGTGAACATCTTGTAGTGCGACTTGGAACTCTATTGTATGCAAACTCGGCATGAGCAAGCTTCAAGTCCCAATCCTTCTGATTTTTGGACACTAAAGTTCTCAATATAGCTCCCATGATACGGTTGACAACCGGTTTGTCCATCTGTTTGAGGATGACAAGAAGTGCTGAGCGAAGCCGTTTACCAAGCTTACTCCATAATGTCTTCCAAAATCCACTTAGGAACTTGCTGTCCCTATTCCGAAACAATGGTGCGAGGAACTCCATGAAGTCGAATGATCTCACGGAAGTACAAATCAGCAATGTGAATAGCATCGGTCTTATGGCAAGGCACAAAATGAGCCATCTTTGAAAACCGATCGACAACCACCATAATAGCATCTTTTTGTCTTTGAGTCCTTGGTAAACCAAGAACGAAATCCATGCTTCTGACTTCCCAAGGAACCTCGGGAATTGGCAATGGCGTGTATAATCCTTGTGGAAGAACATGACTCTTGGCTTTGTGACAAGTGACACACCGCCTAAGGATTCTTTGAACATCTCTTGCCATCTTTGGCCAGTGAAAGTGCTCTTGTAATAGAGTCAAAGTCTTGTTAACGCCAAAGTGGCCAGCAATTCCACCTCCATGGACTTCTCTAATCAACAACTCCTCGTTGAACTCGAGGAATGCACAACTTGTCCTTGAAGAAAACCTTCTTGGACATGGAAATGATCCACAGCACCTTTTGACATGCTGCAAATATAGAATTAAAGTCCACATCATCCGCATAGAGTTCTTTTATTACCTCGAAGCCGATAAGCTTGGAATCCATCAAGGAGAGCAAAGAATGTCTCGCGATAGTGCATCGGCGACAACATTGGATTTTCCTGCTTTATGCTTGATCATGAAGGAGTAGGATTGAAGATATTCAACCCATTTGGCATGCCTCTTATTCAGCTTGTGTTGGCCATTGATGAACTTCAAAGCTTCATGATCCGAATGCAAGACAAACTCCTAGGCAATAAATAGTGGCTCCAATGTTCTAATGCGAATGATTGCATAGAATTCTTTATCATAAGTGGAGTAATTCAGCCTGGAACCATTAAGCTTTTCGCTGAAATAAGCAAGTGGTCGGCCATGTTGAAGTAATACTCCTCCAATCCCAACACCGGAAGCATCACACTCTACTTCAAAGAGCTTTTCAAAATCAGGAAGTGCAAGCACCGGGGCCTCACACAACTTCAGTTTAATGGTTTCAAAGCTTTGCTGCGCTTGATAGTCCACTCAAATGTTTCTCCTTTCAAGCAATCGTAAGTGGAGCAATAATGGTGCTGAAATTTTTAATGAAGCGCCTATAGAAAGAAGCCAAACCATGAAAACTCCTTACATCATGAGCAGTTGGGGAGTTGGCCGAGATTGGATTGCTTCAACCTTGCTTTCGTCCATTTTGATGCCTTCACTTGAGATGACATATCCAGGAATACAACTCTAGAAGTAAAGAAATGGCACTTCTTGAGATTGCCAAATAGTTGCTGAATGCGCAACTCTTCAAATAGCTTCTTCAAGTGCTGCAAGTGTTCTTCTTCATCTCGGCTATAGACAAGGATGTCATCAAAGTAGACAACAATGAATTTCCCAATAAAAGGCCTTAGAACATGATTCATTAGCCTCATGAATGTGCTAGGAGCATTAGACAAACCGAATGGCATAACAAGCCACTCATAGAGACCTCCTTTGGTCTTGAATGCCGTTTTCCATTCATCTCCTTCCTTCATGCGAATCGATGGTAACCACTCCGGAGATCTACCTTGGAAAAATAGTGGCACCATGCAATTCATCTAGCATATCATCAAGCCGAGGAATAGGATAACGGTACTTTACCGTTATCTTGTTGATAACATGACTATCCATGCACATTCTCCATGAGCCATCTTTCTTTGGAACTAGAATGGTGGAGCAGAGCAAGGACTCAAGCTTTCTTGGACATAGCCTCTAGACACCAACTCATCAACTTGTCTGAAGCTCTCTAGTCTCCTCCGGGTTACACCTATAAGCTGGTTTGTTGGGCAATGGTGCTCGGGCATTAAGTCAATTTGATGCTGAATCTCTCTCTTTGGAGGCAAGCCGAATGGCAATTCTTTAGGAAGACATCAATTCATTCAGCAATGGTTTCACCAAAGGGTGAATTAAATCTTCATGGACCGCATTTGCTTCAAGCAAGAGCAATGCAACAGTTGCCTCTTCTTCAAACAAGTCTCTCGAAGTTCGGCTTTGCTCAGCGGCCAGCAACTCCATTCTTCTTATGTTGACCACAATCAGCAAGACTTGGAGATAATGGGGTAAGAGTGATCTTCTTCTGCCCCAAAAGGATGGAATAGGTGTTCTTGAAGCCATCATGCATAGCCCCGATCATATTGCCATGGTCTTCCAAACAACAAGTGACATGCATCCATAGGGATCACATCACAAGTAATTTCATCTTGATAATGCTTCCCAATTGAAAATGAGATTAAGGCTTGTTTAGTTACCTTAACATCACTTTCCTTGTTCAGCCATTGAAGTTTGTAAGGTTGAGGATGTGTGATTGTTGGCAAACTCGACTTCTCAATCATAATTGCTGAAACAGCGTTAGTGCAACTTCCACTATCAACAATAACATGGCATACCTTTCCCTTGATCGTACCGTGTTTGGAAAAGGTTCTCCCTTTGTTCCTCCATAGCCACCAAGTTGGCATTCAGTGCCTTGCGAATCACCGGGAGTTCGCCATCATCGGATGTTCCACATGCTCTTCTCCTTCTTGAGAATCCCAAATCGGTTCATCCTCTTCAAAATTTGGTTCTTCAACCTCTTTGAGGGTGATAGTGCGCCCGATTAGGACATTCGGAAGCAATATGCCCAAAACCTTGGCATTTGAAGCATCGTCTCTCCTTGGAGGTTGTCACGGTGGGAATCAACTTTGGTTTTATCCTTCCTTCTTTGTAGTCTTCTCGGCTTGAAAGAAGTGCTCCCTTTGCTGGAAGAAGCCCTCTTCTCAAATGGCTTGTAGGACGACCTCTTGGAAGAGTCTTGCTGCTTCTCCACCTTGTTTGCTAGCTTGCATACATCATTTAAGCTCCAATAGGGTTGTAAATCCACCAAATCAGCAATTGGTTTCTTTAAACCACCCAGATATCGTGCAATGGTTTGCTCATGGGATTGATAACATCACACTTAATCATGAGTTGTTCAAACTCACGAGTGTACTCTTCAACATTCAAGTCATTCTGTTTTAGAGTATGGAGTTTTAAGAACATATCTTGCACTGTAATTTTAGACACGAATCTCCTTCTCATCTCCTTTTCATCTTCTCCCACGTTCGGATCTTGTTCTTCCCTTCTCTAGCACGAGCTTTAAGATTCTCCCACCATAGGCTCGCGTAATGGCGCAACTTCAAAGCTGCAACCTTCACTTTCTTTTCCTCCAAATAGTCTTTAAATTCAAAGACTCTCTCCATGGTGTGTAGCCAATCAATGAAGTCATCAGGTGAAAGTTTACCTTCAAATTCCGGAATCTCCACTTTGACATCGGATTTATTCTTGTGATGATTGAATCTGTGATGCCTCCTCCCTTGAGACTCCTCACCACTTGAGTTCTCACGGAAAGGATTCTCCTCATCATCACGGAACTAGCATGAGGCGATGTTGCTCCACTTTGAAAAAGCTTCTCCATTTGACGTCTGAAACCAGCAATCTCTCGCTCCATCCGCATAGAACGAGCTTGTTCAAATGTGAAACCACGCTGGAACTCGTCGGCCATGTGTATAGTGAAGATGGGGGTTTCGGGTATGTAAGTGTTTAGGGGGGGAATGAAGATGGTGTATAGAAGAAATGCACAAAAGGAATCGCGTTTCCCACAGACGGCGCCAAATGATGCGAATTGGTTCGCATAAGAATAAGGATTGCGGTTTTATTGTGCCACGAGCAAGAGGATCGATAGGATGATCTTGGATACAGGTTAAACCACCACCAAAGATCGATAGAACGGGATCACCACCAAACTTGGATCTGAGATACCACCACCAAGCAAGGATCTGATTCCCAAGAGGCTCACCACACTCGGAATCCACCAAGTGATCTGAGATGCCTTAATGCAAGAAACTTGCAAAGAGATTAACTCTCAATATTCATTCAACCACCCTTACAAATGAGAATATGTCTCATTATATAGAAACTAGATTCAAAAACAACTTGAGAACTACCCAAACAATAAAGACTAACAAGACTAACAACACTAACAATACTAACAAGTCTAACAAACTAACAAGTCTAACAAACTTAGTTTACTAACAATAACCAGTAAATATCTACTCCGAAAGAATATTAAATCACTTAGTAATCTCGGATGCTCCCGTATCACCAATAAGCTGAATATGTCACAAATTAATTCCACATAAGCATAGTGACAAGTGGCGCATGAGGAGAATTCAGCATGTTGCAATTTGGTGTAGCGCCATTCAGCAAAGTGTTGAACCGAAATGCATCAGGCGTACATGCTATCATCTTGAGGTGTGCAACTTGTCAAAGAGCAAAGAGTCATTTCCACCAAGGGCTGTATACTCCCCTTCCAGTACCATTACAACCTTGGGAAGATGTGAGCATGGATTTTATTGTGGCTCTTCCAAGAACTCAGAGGGGAAAAGATGCCATTATGGTGGTTGTTGATCGGTTTTCTAAAATGGCCCATTTTATTCCATGCCACAAGACGGATGATGCATCTCATGTGGCTGATCTTTATTTCAAGGAGATCATTCGCCTTCATGGAGTACCAAAGACCATTGTATCTGATCGTGATTCTAAATTTTTAAGTTATTTCTGGAAGACCTTATGGAGAATGCTTGGAACCAGACTTCTATTCAGCACCACTTGTCATCCTCAAACCGATGGCCAAGCGGAGGTAACCAATCGCACTCTCACTCGTTACTTGAGGAATGGTTAGTAAATCCCTAAAAGATTGGGATTTGAAGCTTGCACATGCTATGTTAAACATAATCGATCGTCGAGTTATACTCTTTGGTCGATCACCCTTCGAAATTGTGTATGGAATCAATCCGCTCACACCGATTGATTTAATTCCTATTCCATCCAATTCACAAGTGAACTTTGATGGCAAAGAGCGAGCTGAATCAATAAAAAAACTCCATGAGCAGATTTGAAGTAAGATCGAGAAGGCTAACGAGTCTTATAGGAAGAAAGCTAATAAACATCGGAGGAAGACCCATTTCCAACCAGGTGATCTTGTGTGGTTACATTTAAGGAAGGAAAGATTTCCTTCTCAGCGGAAGAATAAGCTTATGCCCAGAGCTGACGGTCCATTTGAAGTTCTCGAGAGAATTGGCGAAAATGCTTACAAGATTGATCTTCCTGGAGAATATGGAGTTTCGGCAACTTTTAATGTAGGTGATCTTTCTCCTTACTTGGACGATGATGACTTGTCAGATTTGAGGACAAATCTCAAACAACCCGGGGAGAATGATGCGGGAGCATCCGAGACTACTAATCAATCCTTAAGTCTGGTGATTCCTTCGTCAAAACAAACACTATCGGTACTTATTCATGCCAAAACTAACTTCGGTTACAACTTACTTTATTGGGATAAGGAATGATGATACCAATATCAAAATTCGTTGCTGATTGATGCTATATCAAAGGGGAGTTATTCAGGATAAGTTCCAAAGTGATTTAATGCTCTTTGGAAGTAGATATTTGCTGGTTATTGTTAGTGAACGAATTTTATCTTCTAGTCTTGTTAGTCTTGTTAGTCTTTATTGTTTGGGTAGTTCCCATGTTGTTTTTTGAGTCTAATATCTATATAATGAGATATATTCTCATTTGTAAGGACATTGGTTAAATGAATGAAAATTCCTCTTGTGAGTTGAATTTTATCTCGATTCTTTATCCAACATCGTTGGTGGTGAATCAAACAGTTCTTTATCCTTGGCCGGTGGAATTTCCTTTAAGCCTTGGTGGTGAACTGCAATTATCTCGGTCCTTTTTTTTCCTTGATCGGTGGCTTTTGGAATCGGGTCAATCTGATCTGCATCAAGGAAGTTACGCCCCTTTTCCCGAAATTGCGCAGTTCTGAAATTTTCTGTTCGGAGTCACTCGCCCACGCACGCATCATGCTCCCACTGTCTCCACCAAAAATGTATTCCTTCTCAAGGAACACTACTCTCTTGGCTACAAAGACCTTTCGGTCCTCAAGGTGATAGAAACAATACCCACAAGTTTCTTTGGGGTATCCCACGAACTTGCACCGTTCCGTCCTATATTCCAACTTGTCAAGGTTGTGTCTCTTAACGTGGGCAGGGTAGCCCGACATCTTAACAACTTTGAGATCGGGCTTCTTTCCATTCCATATCTCATATGGAGTAGACATCATGTTGGAATCAAAGGCATATCCTCAGAATGAGATGAGTTGGTTGGCGAAATATATCATGGAACGCACCTTGTCTAACAGTGTGCGATTCCTCCTTTCTGATACACCATTAAGTTGTGGTGTATAAGGAGGTGTCCATTAGGATAAGATCCTATAGTCTTTGAGTAACTAGGTAAACTCTGCACTCAAGTACTCACCTTCTCGATCTGATCGAAGGGTTTTAATACTCTTTCCTGTCTGGTTCTCTACTTCTCATTTCCTCTTCGACTCTCTTACACTCATGATATGTGGAGCTCTATCTAGCATAAATAAACCATTATGCAATGTTCATTTCATGATGATCTGATCATATAATATTATTGAACAACCATTGATCTGATAATAGAAGGAACATATTAGCTTGCATCTAATGCAATAATAGCTCCACCAGGCAGATGTAAAGTGACCTTGCCAATAGCCACTACAGTAACCTTTGCTGCATTGCCCATCTGAAAGTCCATCTCACCTCTGTTCAATCTCCTAGGTCTTGCCAGAACCTGCAACGAATTGCAGATATGATAAGCACTCCCGGTATCCAATACCCATATGTTATCATAAGATTCTGACAAATAGAAACTGATCATGAATGTACCTGAAGCTTCTGCAAGCTTTTATTTCGCCCTCTCTACAAGGTACTCTTTGTAGTTCCTCTTCCAGTGCTCATCTTTGCTGCAGTGGAAGCTGATGCGGGAGCATCCGAGACTACTAATCAATCCTTAAGTCCTGAGCTGATTCCTTCGGCAAAACAAACACCATCGGTACTTATTCATGCCAAAACTAACTTCGGTTACAACTTACTTCGGTGGGATAAGGAATGATGATACCAATATCAAAATTTGTTGCTGATTGATGCTATATCAAAGGGGAGTTATTCAGGATAAGTTCCAAAGTGATTTAATGCTCTTTGGAAGTAGATATTTGCTGGTTATTGTTAGTGAACGAATTTTATCTTCTAGTCTTGTTAGTCTTGTTAGTCTTTTTAGTCTTGTTTGTTTGGGTAGTTCCCATGCTGTTTTTTTTGAGTCTAATATCTATATAATGAGACCTATTCTCATTTGTAAGGAAACTGGTTGAATGAATGCAAATTCCTCTTGTGAGTTGAATTTTATCTCGATTCTTTATCCAACATCGTTGGTGGTGAATCAAAGTTCTTTATCCTTGGCCGGTGGAATTTCCTTTAAGCCTTGGTGGTGAACTGCAATTATCTCGGTCCTTTTTTTTTTCTTGATCGGTGGCTTTTGGAATCTGGTCAATCCGATCTGCTTCAAGGAAGTTACGTCCCTTTTCCCGAAATCGCAGTCCTGAAATTTTCTGCTCGAGTCACTCGCCCACGCACGCATCAAGTTGGTATCGAGAGCTCAAGGTTGGACTTATCTTGAGTGATTCCTTTGTGTTGTTATCTTCTACTTACCATGGGTGACAACAAGTTCCACGAGGCTTGACTTTGGAGCAAGCGCACGACTTAAGGCGAGATCGTGCTATAGAGAATCTCCAAAGGCAAATGGAGCGAGTTCTCAATCTCCTAGAGAACCCGAGAGACAAGAGCAACCAGCAAGGCCCCGATGATCAATGACACCACGACGAATCAGATTCGCATCACAATTCTAATGATGATTCTGATTCCACTGAGGCAACTCTAGTGCTCCCGAGCACCGAGTTCGAGAAGAAGATGAAGATACCATGAGAATGACCGTGAGATTAAAGCAGATGCACCTGAGTTCGAGGGTAGTCTCAATCCTGACAACTTTGTTGATTGGCCTTGCCATTGAACGAATTTTTGACTTCAAGTCATACTCGGATGAGAAGAGGTGCAAGGTCGCTGTTCTAAAACTCACTAAATATGCTTCTCTATGGTGGGAGAATTTAAAGCGCCAGAGCTAGAGAAAAAAAAAGCCGAATCAAGTCTTGGGATAAACTCAAGAAACTTATGAAGAAAAGGTTCTTGCCCGATACCTATAAGCAAGATCTGTTTCTCAAGTTGAATTCCCTAAGACAACAAGGGATGAGTATTGAAGAATATATTCGTGAGTTCGAACAACTCATGATAAGATGCAAAGTTCCAAAAGTTCCTGAGCAAACCATCGCCGATTCCTTGGTGGCATGAATCGTGAAATTGCTGATTTGGTTGAACTTAGCCTTATTGGTCCTTCAAGATGTTTGCAAGCTAGCAATGAAGGTTGAGAAACAACTAAAGAGTAGCAAGAGGTTTTCTTCCGTAACCTCCTCAAGGGACATCCTACTTTAGGGGTGCTTCCTCAAGCAAATATGAAGGTGTTTCATCAAACGCTAAGGGTAAAGAGAGGTTGGTGGAACCCATCAAAGAAACCAGCAAGAAAGTTGATGGTGACACAAGGAAGTGTTTTAAGTGTCATGGCTATGGGCATTTGCAAGCTAATTGTCCAAATCGGAGAGTTATGACTCTTCAAGAAATTGAGAAGATCGATTTGGAACTTCAAGAGGCCAACGATGAACATGACCGTAATGATTCTGAAGTCAAGAACTCCGAGAATATCGCTGGAAAAGCTGATGATGGTGAGTTGTTGGTGATACGGAGAGCATTACATGCCGAGATATCTCCAAGAGAATGAGCAAAGGAGAACATCTTTCACACCCGCTGCACTATTAACGGGAAGGTATGTTCAGTGATTATCGATGGTGGGAGTTGTACCAACGCTGTTTCGACAAACCTTGTTGACAAATTGAAGCTTCCGACAACTAAACATCCTAAACCGCATAAGCT
Source organism: Musa troglodytarum (assembly GCA_023547065.1). Taxonomy (NCBI): domain Eukaryota; kingdom Viridiplantae; phylum Streptophyta; class Magnoliopsida; order Zingiberales; family Musaceae; genus Musa; species Musa troglodytarum. Next base: position 29,425,984 of record CP097509.1, on the reverse strand, counting down.
CCAATGGCTCAATCAAGGAAATGATCTTAAGGTAACCAAACGAGCTCTTATATCGCTTTCGATTGGGATGAACTATCGAGATCAAGCTCGGTGATGTGATTCCCATGGATGCATGTCACTTGTTATTGGGAAGACCTTGGCAATATGATATGAATGCTGTGCATGATGGTCGTAAGAACACATACTCTTTCGGAAAGAACAAAAATGCATCACCCTTTTACCCTTGAATCCTTCATTGATACATCGAAATCAACTGGGAAGGGAAACACCGTAAGGAGAAAGTTTGTTCTTAAATGAAACAGGGTTGAGAGAGCCATTAGCAAACAAAAGAATGTATTTGCTTTGCTTATGGTAGAGAAAAAGAGTAAGATAGAGCAACCCATTCATCCAAAGATGCATCGCTTGTGGAAAGATTTTGCAGATGTGTTCCCGGAGGATTTGCCACCTGGATTACCTCCCATAAGAGGTATTGAGCATCAAATTGATTTGATCCTCGCGCCTCCTCTACCGAACAAACCAGCTTATCGATGCAATCCGGAGGAAACAAAGGAGTTGCAAAGACAAGTCGATGAACTTATCGACAGAGGATATATTCGAGAAAGCATGAGTCCATGTTTTGTTCCGGCTCTACTCGTGCCTAAGAAAGATGGTTCATTTAGAATGTGCATTGATAGTCGAGCCATCAACAACATCACCATTAAGTATAGGTACCCTATACCTAGACTTGATGATATGCTTGATGAATTGTATGGTTCTACTGTCTTCTCAAAGATAGATTTGCGGAGTGGTTATCATCAAATCAAAATGCGAGAAGGTGATGAATGGAAGACGGCTTTCAAAACCAAGGGAGGCCTTTATGAGTGGTTGGTAATGCCATTCGGGTTATCGAATGCTCCAAGTACCTTCATGAGACTTATGAACGAGATTCTTCATTCGTTTATTGGTCGATTTGTCATTGTTTATTTCGACGATATTCTTGTTTATAGCAGGAACGAGGAGGAGCATATCTCTCATTTAAAACAGGTCTTTTATTTCTTGAGAGAACATAAACTCTATGCCAAAATGGAGAAATGCGAGTTCTTCTCTCCAACCATTGTGTTTCTTGGTTATGTAATTTCCAAAGATGGAATTTCCGTAGATCAATCCAAGGTGGAAGCTATGAAGACTTGGCCGGTTCCGAAGTCCATTTCTGATGTAAGAAGTTTTCATGGACTTGTTTCTTTCTATCGACGATTTGTTAAAAATTTCAGTACCATCATGGCTCCTATAATCGAATGCATGAAGAAGGGAGTTTCTGAATGGACAAAGGCTGCTCAAAATGCTTTTGAGGTAATCAAGCAAAAACTTTGTGAGTTCCCTATTCTTGCCCTTCCTGATTTTGATAAAGTATTTGAAGTTAAGTGTGATGCAAGTGGAGTTGGCAATGGTGCTGTTCTTGTGCAAGCACAAAAACCTTTGGCATATTTCAGCGAGAAGCTGACTGACTCGAAGAAGAATTATTCAACTTATGATAAAGAGTTTTATGCCATTATTCGAGCGCTTGATCATTGGAGTCACTATTTAAGGCCTAAACAATTTGTACTTCATTCTGACCATGAGGCTTTGAAGTTTATTAGTGGCCAACGCAAGCTCAACTCAAGGCATGCCAAATGGGTAGAATTTCTTCAATCCTTTTCTTTCGTTTCGAAATATAAACCTGACCATACTAATGTTGTTGCGGATGCTTTATCATGAAGATACTCTATGCTTGCTGTTCTTGATTCTAGAATTCTTAGTTTTCAATCCATGAAAGAACTATATTCTGAAGACCCGGAGTTCTCTACTATTATCGATAGTTGCAAACATGGAATTCAAGGTACATATTCTGTCCAAAATGGTTTCTTTCAAGGGAAATCGATTATGTGTGCCAAGAGTTCATTTAGAGAATTGTTGATCCGAGAAGCACATGGTGGAGGTCTGGCTGGTCACTTCGGCATGAACAAAACTCTTGAAATCCTTCAAGAGCACTTTTATTGGCCAAAGATGAGTGGAGGCGTACATGCTATCATCTTGAGGTGTGCAACTTGTCAAAGAGCAAAGAGTCATTTCCATCAAGGGCTGTATACTCCCCTTCCAGTACCATTACAACCTTGGGAAGATGTGAGCATGGATTTTATTGTGGCTCTTCCAAGAACTCAGAGGGGAAAAGATGCCATTATGGTGGTTGTTGATCGGTTTTCTAAAATGGCCCATTTTATTCCATGCCACAAGACGGATGATGCATCTCATGTGGCTGATCTTTATTTCAAGGAGATCATTCGCCTTCATGGAGTACCAAAGACCATTGTATCTGATCGTGATTCTAAATTTTTAAGTTATTTCGAAGACCTTATGGAGAATGCTTGGAACTGCACTTCTATTCAAAGACCACTTGTCATCCTCAAACCGATGGCCAAACGGAGGTAACTAATCGCACTCTCACTACGTTACTGAGGAATGGTTAGTAAATCCCTAAAAGATTGGGATTTGAAGCTTGCACATGCCGAGTTCGCTTATAATCGATCGCCGAAGTTATACTACTGGTCGACCACCCTTCGAAATTGTGTATGGAATCAATCCGCACACACCGATTGATTCAATTCCTATTCCATCCAATTCTCAAGTGAACTTTGATGGCAAAGAGCGAGCTGAATCAATAACAACACCATGAGCAGATTCGAAGTAAGATCGAGAAGGCTAACGAGTCTTATAGGAAGAAAGCTAATATACATCGGAGGAAGACCCATTTCCAACCAGGTGATCTTGTGTGGTTACATTTAAGGAAGGAAAGATTTCCTTCTCAGCGGAAGAATAAGCTTATGCCCAGAGCTGACGGTCCATTTGAAGTTCTCGAGAGAATTGGTGAAAATGCTTACAAGATTGATCTTCTTGGAGAATATGTAGTTTCGACAACTTTTAATATAGGTGATCTTTCTCCTTACTTGGACGATGATGACTTGTCAGATTTGAGGACAAATCTCAAACAACCCGGGGAGATTGATGCGGGAGCATCCGAGACTACTAATCAATCCTTAAGTCCTGAGCTGATTCCTTCGGCAAAACAAACACTATCGGTACTTATTCATGCCAAAACTAACTTCGGTTACAACTTACTTCGGTGGGATAAGGAATGATGATACCAATATCAAAATTCGTTGCTGATTGATGCTATATCAAAGGGGAGTTATTCAGGATAAGTTCCAAAGTGATTTAATGCTCTTTGGAAGTAGATATTTGCTGCTTATTGTTAGTGAACGAATTTTATCTTCTAGTCTTGTTAGTCTTGCTAGTCTTATTTATTTTGGTAGTTCCCATGCTGTTTTTTTTAGTCTAATATCTATATAATGAGACCTATTCTCATTTGTAAGGAAACTGGTTGAATGAATGCAAATTCCTCTTGTGAGTTGAATTTTATCTCGATTCTTTATCCAACATCGTTGGTGAATCAAAGTTCTTTATCCTTGGCCGTGGAATTTCCTTTAAGCCTTGGTGGTGAACTGCAATTATCTCGTCCTTTTTTTCTTGATCGGGTGGCTTTGGAATCGTCAATCCGATCCGCTTCAAGGAAGTTATTTTCCAAATCACAGTCTGCTCGAGTCACTCGCCCACGCACGCATCGGCACTAGCCTTGTCCTTGTTGGGTTTGGCAACCTTTGCCTTACCCATTTTGCTCTTGCCCTTGTCTTCAAGGACTTCTGCCTTCTTTCTTTTGGTCTTAAATGTAGAGAACCGCTCTTTCTTGATGGTGCTCTATTTCTTCAACATATTGAGGAGCTGGGAGTGTCACCAAGTTTGTTCACATTAAAATTCACATGAATGAGAAAAGAAATCTGGACTAGCACAAGATCTACACACATATCCTCTGGACCATTCCTAGATCGTGAGTTTCGATCCACTCAATCATCTTAAGGACATGGTTTGAACCTGTCTCACCATCCTAGATGAAAAGACTCTTTGATATCTCATATCGCTGAGTTCTTTTGTTCTCAAATTTTATGGAGATATAGGAGCATAGAATTAGCATCCATATTTTCTGTTGTCTCTGTAACTCAAGAGTCAGAGGCCAATATATAACACCGAGCAAGAGAAGAAACATCTATTTCACATAATGAGCGATCTCATTCTCGCTTGCTTTCATCGTGTAGGGATCAGATCAAGGACATACGTGATTTTCTTCTGAGAACGATTATTCAAGCCAATCCGTATAATTTGGACCAAGGAGGCTGGCATCATCATAAAGGAGTTGAAAGTGACATTTTCTGTAATAAAAGATGTAGCAGAAATAAATACATGCATTTAGAAATTTAAATAATTAAGATAAGGACTTCATCTTAATGTATTCACTAATTTTTGAGACGACACACAACATTATGTGAATCGGAGAGGCGATCTCTAGTGATCAGAACCAATGGGGTCTTAACGTAACCCAGGGACTCACCAATCACGTGCCTATAAAGGTAGACAACTTCCAATCAAATGTGATTCTGCCTTGTTCGGCCTAACCACCATAGCCTCGAGGACTCACCAACCATGATGTTCGCAAGTCATTAACATCGTGTCGATGAGTCCCATTAGATGATATACTCAGGGACTCAACTAAGTATACCATATCCTCAGTCACCAGACATCTCTATGTTGTAGATAAGATGGCTAGATGCTATATAGGTGAGTCTGGGACTCACCAACTCAACCACACTGGGAATCGGCTCCTAGCTATAATGATGGAAGGCCACGTGGGTCAATCTAATTACCTCACGTTTACCGACTTAATATTATTAATAGAGGGGATTTTGGTTTGGTCTCCTAATATAATGTGTCATTCATATACTTATTTAATATATGTATCTACATCGCATGTAAATATATATATACATATCTAGTAAGTGTATATCTAATCACACATCACATGAGCAATCACACCAGATGATCATAGACCACATCCTAATATGATCAGGCCTGAGCCAGTAGGCCCAATCATTCACATTAAGATCTATGTGTACTTTGGTGCATCTCTACGCCTTATGATCGATCTCGCTTTGAATCAAGATCTCAACACATCTTTATGCGTTGATCATCCGAGAAGTCATGCTACCATGCACTCTCCTCATGAACATAATAAGCATGCAGTCATAATAAACAAAAAAAAATAGAGGCTCGCAGACTCCAATAATAATAATCACATGTACACACATCACATCACAAGTCCATGATCATCTGTCCACATCATACATCACATGTATATATTTATTTATAGGAATACTAAATAAATATAATAATAGTTAATTAAACTACTTAATTAACATATATTTTGACATCGTGACATAGAGAAATTTTGAATTAGGGTATTTTGGTAATTCTATTAAAAGGATAGAATATGGAATTTTTGAAATCTCAAGGGTATTCTGGTCATTCGGTCATAAGGGATAAAATTGAAATTTCGAAAATTCCTAGGGGTATTTTAGTCATTCTGTCAAAAGGGTCAAAAACCGAAATTTTTGAAATTCCGAGGGGCAAAACTCTCTTTTGCCCAAAAACCCTAATACCTTTCCCTTCTGCAGAGTTGCGCGCGCCACTGCCGGCGGCAGCCATCGCGCGGCGCGACGCTCGCCATGGGTGCAGCGCCGCAGCAGTCCCGTCGCAGCGTTCGCCTGCGGTGCGCCACATCCGTGAGTAGATTGGCCGTGGTGGCATCGCCTGCGGGTGGCGCTACCTTGTGGGCTAGCCACAGCGGCCGACGCCATGCCCATGCGCGCCGCTGCGGCGAGTGCTCGCAGCGACGCGATTCTGTGGGCGGTGCCGGCGCAGCAACAGGTGCTACCGGGCATGCCCGAGCCCTTCGGCTGCTACCTACACGTAGGCTGTCGGTTGCTGCCTATGCAGGCAGCAAGGCTACTTGCAGCCTTGCGATGCTGCACGAGTACAGCGGGTAGCAATAATTGCTGCCCTTCCTCGCCCTTCGCGCCAACGATTTTGGCATCAAAAGCAGATCTAAAATACAACACATGTAGTTTAAGATCCGATCTTCACACAAACAACCTGGCTCTAATACCATTATTGAGAAATCCATATAGGGGAGCGACATCACATGCGCAGCGGATGAACAAAAAACAAAACCCTAGATTTCCCGTAGAAAGTTTCCATCGGTCGTGCGAAGATCGGTGCATCAAAAATAAATCCGCAAAACTGCACATGTAAAAGAAGTTACCTAGGAAGATCATATATCCCTGAATGCCTGCAGATCTGTGGGAGATGATGAAGGAGGTCAAGCTTCCTCCTCTCTAGCGGTATCCACATGACAAGGATTCCGACGATGTACCTCTCTCTCTGGGGAGAAGAGAACAGGAGGTGGCTACCAAAAACCCTCAGCCTATAGAGCTTTGGTTCCCTCCTATTTATAGAGGCCCCTTGAAAAACCCTAATGGATCTTTTGCCCTATTGGGTATTGGATCTCCATCCAATTACCCAAGCCTCTTGGATTAGTGGGTTTCTACCTAATAATCTCTTATTAGCAATTATTGGATCTCATCTCATGATCCAATAATTCAGGGGCTTAATGAATATCCAATAAGATAGGGGGTTCAACGAATATCTCATATCCGAACCTCTATTCATCGCGACACCTATCATATGTGTGTGACCCTCTAGGCCCAATATCAAGCTGTCTGTAAGTTATACTTGTCAGAACTCCTTCTGACATAGTGAATTATTATCTCTATAATAATTCATCCAACTCATCGACTGTGGACGTACCAGGCCACTACACCGCGGCCCCCAGACGATACATCTCTCATGATACTGAGAGCGGATGATCCTCCTCTCAATCAGTATCTTTCTCTCATGATACTGAGAGCGGATGATCCTCTATTGACACTCAATAGCCCTCGTAAGGTTGGCTACCACTCCCAATGACCGGTTGTATTAGATATGGAACTTTCCAAACCTATAAGTCCGGTATCAAAGAGTAGAGTACTCATACAGGATATCCTTGGTGTCTCAAGTCTAAGGACCAGATACACTATTGGGACTACGGAATCACTGTCTAACGTGAGGTATCAATAACCATCCAGCATTCCGTAGGTGGATCAATCAGTGAACTTATTCTCCAATGAATACCTGTACCCTCAATGTCTCCACACGAGTAGCTATGAGACCAGCTACCTCTATCATATGAACGGGTATATAGTACACCAGTCTATCCAGTTATCTCGATGTCCTTCTCGAGTAACCTATGACCAGGATAATTTAGGGGTATGTGTTTAAAGGTGAATCGGTCTCATTATCGTAATCTCATCATGATCCAATTCCCATTGCACAGATCCAAGGACATCACAATATACATCTAGATAATGTGAGATAATGCCAATAATCATAAGCAAACAGATTGACGCAGCGTGTTACAGGTGCAATCACTTATGTGATTGGCTTGTAGGGCACCTATAACTAGCATAGATGACATCTTAATCATTGGCAACGATGTAGGAATGCTCTCCACAGTAAAAGCTTGGTTATGTAGATAATTCTCCATGAAGGACTTAGGGGAAGTATCCTATATTCTAGGGATTTAGACCTATAGAGATAGATCCAAGAGGATGCTTGGCTTGACCCAATCCAAGTGCATAGACTCTATTATCAAAAGATTTGGCATAGAAAATTCCAAAAGAGGTCTCATACCTTTGAGACATAGAATATCACTTTCTAGGAGTATGTCACCAAAGAATTCTGAAAAAATGATACACTTGGATAGAATACTATATGCCTTAGCGATAGGGTCTATCATGTATGCTATGCTATGTACCAGGCCTGACATGGCGCATGTTATGAATGTCATGAGCAGGTATTAGGCAGATCTAAATGTAGAGCACTAGAAAATAGTAAAGTGTATCCTTAAGTAGTTAAGAAGGACTAAGGATCTTATCAGAGCATAGCTGTATCTGAGTTGAGGGCTATGGACTCAGTTTCTAGTCCGATGTTGACAAAAAGTCGAATAATCTTCACCTCAATGATTAGAAAAGTTCCAAGGTACTACTATTGACTCACACAAAGGTGGAATACATTACAGAGGCAAAGAAAGGAGAGTCTATGAATTCATCATGTGAGTCTTAATGAGGAGTCGATTACCTTATATTACAACAATAATGAGGCAATTGCTCAAGCAAAGGAACCTAGGTCTCATCATAAGTCTAAGCACGTTATAAGGAGATTCCACTTGATCAGAGAGATCGTGGCCCGAGGAGATGTAGCAATAGAAAGAGTTCCATCCGAAGATAAGATTGCAGATCTACTGACAAAGCCATTGACTCATATTATATTTGAACGACACAAGAGTGATGGGATGACATGAGTGAGTTTACCGGAGATTGTTGATTGTAGGTTCCTTACAAGTCAATCACGTGAGTGATGACACCTGTGACATGTTACGTCGATCTCTTCGTATATTATTATTGATATTTTCTCACATTATCTGGATGAATATTGTGATGTCCATGGATCTATATAATGGGAATCAGATTGTGTTGAGATCATGATAATGAGACCGATATACCTTTAAACATAAATCCTAAATCAACCTAGTCATAGACTGATGCGTTGTATACTCATCTATATAATGGAGGTGACTAGTCACATAGTCTCTTGTGTGGTGATACTAGAGATATAATGTAGGTGCTCATTGGAGAATGAGTTTACTGATTGATCCGCTTACAGAATGCTATGTGGTTAATGATACTTAATATCACAGTTATGTCCGGTTCTCACTTTACCTATTTCTACCCATTCTTTGACGTGAGCGAGAGCAGATCCGTATAGTCTCTCAAGAATATGACAACCTACCAAAATGCGAATAAAGATCATTCACTCAATGATATATCCAGGTGTGCTCGCCAAGCAAAATCAACGTCCTGGATTCAGAAAGGAGTTCTCTAGGAGAATCCAATTAGAGCGAGACTCAAATAGGATTCCATATGCGCCTAACTTTACCATGCCCAATATACGGTGATAGAAATCATCAATTTAGCAACCATATACCCCGATAGCTAAAGAGCTATGATACATATGGAATGCAAATTGACACCTCCAATTGAAAACAAGGATCGTTCAAGAATGAAGTAAGGAAAACTATTCTAATCACTTATCAACAGAAATTTGATGAAATAACTAGAATAACACTTTGAATTCCCTTAAGACGCCACAAACTAATAAGTCTGATAAGTCAAAGGAAAAGCAAAGATTTGGTTTGAGCCATAGAAAGCGATAAGTTCTAAAGTTCATGCAAGAACTTAAAAACAAAACACTCACCTGTTGAAGAAATGTTATACTTCCCAAATTGTCGTCTTACAGAGTCAACCTCATTTATATAGTATGAGGATAGTACAAAGGAATGAATGCATTAAATAACATTCATATTCCTAATTCATGAATTTTGGTAAACAAGGCTGAATGGACTTTTATTCTTCAAGATGAGGTCTTCAAATTTGTCTTTTCTCTTCATGATCATTGACCATTTTAGGCTGTTCTAGCAACCATAGAATCTTGATTGAGTCTTGACTAGCTTGATCTGGTTCATATCATTCCCCTTTCTGAAAAGATTCGTCCTAATCATAGCCTCCATCACCTACATCAAACAAAGATAGATCAAAACATTGAATGTTGCATTAATGTTGCCATACTCAAGTAGTTCCAGCTTATATGCATTGTCATTGATTTTGAAAGACTTGAAATGGACCATCTCTTGGCATTAGTTTAGACTTCCTATGACTAGGAAATCTTTCCTTCCTTAAGTATACCCAAACTAATCACAGTTGAACACTACTTGTTTTCGGACTTTGTTGTTTCTCATATTGTAGAGTTTTCTTTTCAATTTGTGTTCAGATTTTTTTATGCAATGCTTTGACAAAATCAGCTTTTTGCTTACCATCCAAATTGGCCTTTTCCAATGGTAAAGGTAGCAAATCTATAGGAGTTAATGGATTGAACTCATACACAACTTCAAATGGGGAATGGT
>CP097509.1:29338867-29415866 GCA_023547065.1 Musa troglodytarum | reverse complement strand
TTAAATCACTTAGTAATCTCGGATGCTCCCGTATCACCAATAAGCTGAATATGTCACAAATTAATTCCACATAAGCATAGTGACAAGTGGCGCATGAGGAGAATTCAGCATGTTGCAATTTGGTGTAGCGCCATTCAGCAAAGTGTTGAACCGAAATGCATCAAGGCTTCTTTCATCCTCTTAGCTTTAGCTCTCGTCATTGGTCCTCCATGAATAGTTAAAGGGTCTTTAATCGAATTATGATCAACTTGCTGGTTTATATCAGTTAAAAAAAACAAGAGAGAGAAAATCAAAAGTAAAAAAAAAAGAAGAGGAAATCAAGATCAATGAAAAAGAAAAGGGAGAAGATCAAAGGTCAAAAAAAAATGATAGAAAGAGATCGAAATTATAAAAAAAAATTTGTGATTTCAGGGACTTCTTGAAAATTACAAAATTCTATCTTCATAATTTTGAATTCTTGTTTCTGGTTTGATATTTTTTTTTCATTCCAGAAAATTTTGTTTATTCATTTGATACTTGAATTCTAATCTTTGCTTATTATTGAAGTGTATTACTCACACCTTTAAACTTGGCTTACATTTTTTGCTTTTATATCCAATTTCAATACCCTTGAATTGCATAATCAATTATTGTTTGTTTAAGTTTCTTAGTTAATCTAAGAACTCAAAGAACAAAACAAGAGGTAAAAGGCAAGAGTAGTGAGATCAATATCGAGAAAAAAAAAGCCAAACATTGTGTGAAAATACGAGTGGAGTGAATCAAATCTTCAGTGAAACACGTGAGAGAGTGTTGGTGAGGCTATTCTAACTTTGTTTTTCAGGTTGCAAATATGTCTAAAGAAAAGAAAGCGAGTTCTTCATCAAATGATCTTTTGCTTCAAGCAATGCAACAACAATTTGAACGTATGTTCAAAGTGATAGGAGATGTAAGAGATCATCTAGAAAGGCATGATGATGCAATTAATAGATTGGAAGGTGAACCACGTAGGAGACAACCAGATTCGTCCCATGATGAATATAATGATAGAGATGACTCGACGATGACCAAGTCACACTAATTGGTCAAAATGTTAATCCTACGAGACAAACTAGAGAGGACGCTTTTGATGGTGTGGACAGAAACATAGGCAGATCAAAATGAAAATTCCTTCTTTTCAAGGAAAGAATAATCCAGATACTTATTTGGAGTAACTAAAAGTGGAGCTAATCTTTGAATGTCACAACTACTCAAGAGAAAAAGGTAAAATTAGCTGCTGTTGAATTTTGTGATTATGCTATAATTTGGTGAGATCAATTATGTAAAGACAGGCGTCGAAATGGTGAAAGGCCCGTAGAGACTTGGATAGAGATGAAACAAATCATGAGGAGGAGATTCGTCCCAAGTCATTACTATCGGGATTTGCATCAACGACTGCAAACTTTGACACAAGGTTCCATGAGTTGATGAATATCACAAGGAGATGGAGATAGCCATGATAAGGGCTAATGTGGAGGAAGACCGTGAGGCTACAATGGCTCGATTCCTATGGATTAAACAAGAACATTGGTGATCTTGTGGAATTACAGCATTATGTGAGATTGATGATATGGTGAATATGGCCATGAAGATTGAGAGACAACTCAAAAGAAAAGGCACAAGGTATGATTCAAAACCTTATTCGGTTCTTCTTCATCTTGGAAACCGAATTTGAGTAAAAAGGATGATAAACCCATTGTTAAGCCTAAAATTGATGGAATTAAAGGCAAAAATGAATTTGGCAACAAGGGTAAAGGTGAGAATCAATCTAATCAAAGTAGAGGTATTAAGTGTTTTAAGTGCCTTAGGCATGGACATATAGCACGTGAATGTCCTAATAAGAGAGTTATGATTCTAAGAGATGTGAATATAGAATCTGAAAGTGAAAGAGAGGATGATGATGACATTCCAGAGGATACTAGTGACGTAGAGTATGCTAAAGGTGAAATTTTGGTTATTCAACGCACACTTAGTTTACAAAGTAAAAATGATGAACATGGTGAACAACGTGTAAATTTCTTTCATACTCACTGTTTGATCGCTAATAACTTCAGCATTGTGATTGTTGATAGTGAAGTTGTACCAATGTGGCAAGTACCTTGCTCGTGGAGAAACTAAAATTGCCTACTATCAAACATCCAAAACCGCATGTTGCAATGGTTGAATGATAGTGGTGTAGTAAAGGTAAATCAGCAAGTGTTAATTCATTTTTCAATTGGTAGATATGAGGATGAAGTTTGGTGTGATGTGGTACCTATGTATGCTAGTCACATGTTGTTGAGGAGACCATGGCAATATGATCGGTTCAAGAACCGTTATTCCTTGATCATAGATGGACAGAAATATCAACTTGGACCGTTGCCTCTGAAGACAATTCTTGAAGACCAGATGTGCATAAAACAACAATATGAGGAGCTTGAGTCTTCATTAACCAAAACATTTGGTAGGGAGCAAGTAAGAGAGAAAAAAGGAAAAGATGAGATGAGTGATAAAAATAAGAGTATTGAAAAACACAAGGGCAGAGGAAACAAGGAAGGCTTGAGTGAAAGAAAAATGAGTGTTTATGCCAAAATGAGTGATGTAAAAAAGGCCTTAATCATGAGGCAGCCCTTACTTGTACTTATGTACAAGGACATTTTGATTTCTTCTAACAAAACTGACAAAAGTTTGCCTAGTGTTATTGTTAATCTTTTACAGGAAAATGAGGATATCTTTCCCGAAGAAGTTCCCAATGATTTGCCACCAATTAGAGGAATTGAGCATCAAATTGATTTCATTCCAGGTGCAAGCATACCAAATAGGCCAGCATATAGATGCAACCTAGAAGAGACCAAGGAAATCCAAAAGCAAGTCAGTGAGCTTATGGAAAAGGGGTATGTGCGAGAAAGCATGAGTCCATGCGCAGTTCCTGTTCTTTTGGTGCCTAAAAAGGATGGATCTTGGAGAATGTGTGTTGATTGCAGAGCCATCAACAAAATCACGGTAAAGTATCGACATCCTATTCCTAGGCTAGATGACATGTTAGATGAATTGCATGGTTCTTGTCTATTTTCAAAAATTGATTTGAAATCTGGATATCATCAAATAAGAATGCATGAGGGTGATGAATGGAAAACTGCTTTTAAAACTAAACATGGTTTATATGAATGGTTAGTGATGCCTTTTGGCTTAACTAACGCACCTAGCACTTTTATGAGATTGATGAACCATATTTTGCGTGCTTACATTGGAAAGTTTATAGTGGTTTATTTTGATGATATACTTGTGTATAGCAAAAGTTTAGATGAGCATGTAACACATTTAAAAGCTATTTTTGATGTGCTTAGAAAACAAAAGTTATATGCTAATCTACAAAAATACACTTTTTACACTAATGAAATTACTTTTCTTGGATATGTTGTAAACGATAAAGGAATACATGTTGATCAAGAAAAAGTAAAAGTAATTAAAGAGTGGCCAAAACCCACTAGTGTTAGTGATGTTAGAAGTTTTCATGGTCTTGCTAGCTTTTATAGAAGATTTATTAAAGATTTTTCTACCATTGCTGCACCATTAACTGAATGCATCAAAAAGAATATTGGATTCAGATGGGGTAAACAATAAGATGATGCTTTTAACTTGCTTAAAGACAAACTCAATTCAGCACCTTTGCTTGCTTTACCTAACTTTGCTAAAACTTTGATATTGAGTGTGATGCGAGTGGAGTAGGTATTGGAGGAGTCTTAATGCAAGAGGCTCGACCCATTACATTATTTAGTGAGAAGCTAAATGGAGCAAGTCTTAACTACTCGACATATGATAAATAATTTTATGCTCTGATAAGAGTGTTAGAGACATGGCAACACTATCTTTGGCACAAGGAATTCATTATACATACAATCATGAGTCTTTGAAATCTCTCAAAGGACAAGGAAAGCTAAGTCGTAGGTATGCAAAATGCGTAGAGTTTATTAAATCCTTTCCATACATCATCAAGTACAAACAAGGTAAAGAAAATGTGGTCGCCGATGTTCTTTCTAGAAGGTATGCTCTAATTTCTAAACTTGATGCAAAATTATTGAGTTTTGAATACATTAAAGATTTATACAATTCTGACTATGATTTTTCTAATGTTTATGGGGCATGTAAAAAAGGGGGTTTTGATAAGTTCTTTAGGCATGATGGTTTTCTTTTCAAAGAAAACAAGCTGTGTGTTCCTCAATGTTCAATGAGAGAATTACTTGTGAGAGAAGCACATAGTGGAGGTTTAATGGGACATTTTGGAGTTAGAAAACTTTAGATGTATTAAGTGATCATTTCTTTTGGCCACGCATGAAAAGGGATATTGAAAATTGTGTGAGAAATGCATCACTTGTAAACAAGCTAAATCTAAAGTAATGCCTCATGGGTTATATACACCCCTTCCTATAGCTAGTGAACCTTGGGTTGATATATCAATGGACTTTGTCTTAGGTTTACCTAGGTCAAAAGGAGGGAGAGATTCTATTTTTGTTGTTGTTGATAGGTTTAGCAAGATGGCACATTTCATTCCTTGCCATAAAACAGATGATGCAACACATGTTGCGGGATTATTTTTCAAAGAAATTATGAGGTTACATGGCATCCCAAGGACAATTGTGAGTGATAGAGATGTGAAGTTTCTTAGTCACTTTTGGAGAACACTTTGGAGTAAGTTGGGTACAAGATTATTGTATTCAACCACTTGTCATCCACAAACAGATGGGCAAACGGAGGTGGTAAATCGAACTTTATCAACACTTTTGAGGGCCATAATTCAAAAAAATTTTAAAAATTGGGAGGAGTGTTTGCCACATGTGGAGTTTGCTTATAATAGAAGTGTGCATGCTACAACAAATCATTCCCCATTTGAAGTTGTGTATGGGTTCAATCCATTAACTCCTATGGATTTGCTACCTTTACCATTGGAAAAAGCTAATTTGGATGGTAAGCAAAAAGCTGAATTTGTAAAAGCATTGCATGAAAAAGTTCGAACACAAATTGAAAAGAAAACTCTACAATATAAGAAACAACACAACAAAGGTCGAAAACAAGTAGTATTCGAACCTGGTGACTGGGTTTGGGTACACTTAAGAAAGGAAAGATTTCCCAATCATAGGAAGTCTAAACTAATGCCAAGAGGAGATGGTCCATTTCAAGTCCTTCAAAAAATCAATGACAACGCATATAAGCTGGAACTACCAGGTGAGTATGGCAACGTTAATGCAACATTCAATGTTTCTGATCTATCTTTGTTTGATGTAGGTGATGGAGGCTATGATTCGAGGACAAATCCTTTCCAGGAAAGGGGGAATGATATAAACCAGCAAGTTGATCATAATTCGATTAAAGACCCTTTAACTATTCATGGAGGACCAATGACGAGCTAAAGCTAAGAGGATGAAAGAAGTTTATTGGAAAACATTTGGAAGGATCAAGCTAGTCAAGACTCAGTCAAGATTCTATGGTTGGAAGAAGAGCCTAAAATGGTCAACATGATCATGAAGAGAGAAGGACAAATTTGAAGACCTCATCTTAAAGAATAAAAGTCCATTCAGCTATGATTACCAAAAATCATGAATTCGAATATGAATGTTATTTAATGCATTCATTCCTTTGTACTAAGCCTCATACTATATAAATGAGGCTGAATCAAAATGTAAGACAGACAATTTGGGAAGTATAACATTTCTTCAACACCTGAGTGTTATTTTTAAGTTCTTGCATGAACTTTAGAACTTATCGCTTTTCGCTATCAAACCAAATCTTTGCTTTTCCTTTAACTTATCGATTTATTTGTATGCCTTAAGGAAATTCAAAGTGCTATTCTAGTTATTTCATCAATTTTCTATTGATAAGTGATTAGAATAGTTTTTCTTACTTCATTCTTGAACGATCCGCCTTGTTTTCAATTCGTTGGAGGGTGTCAATTTGCATTCCATATGTATCATAGCTCTGTAGCTATCGGGGTGTATGGTTGCTAAATTGATGATTTCCATCATTTGCATCGATACTCAAGTTTGAGGTTTGCTTATCCATTTATTTGTTATCTTTTAACTTTTTCCTATTCTCTTATCGCAATATCCATAATTGCTATTCTTCCTTTCTCCTTATTGTTGTGTTTCTTGTGCTATTACTGTTTGTTCTTCTTATTACTGTTGACAAATTTCTTGCATGAACTTTAGAACTTATCAGGCTTTTCTGCTTGTGGCGTTCAAACCAAATCTTTGCTTTTCCTTTAACTTATCAGACTTATTAGTTTGTGGCGTCTTAAGGAAATTCAAAGTGCTATTCTAGGTGTATCATAAAAGGTGTATCATAACTTTTATTCTTTAAGATCCATAAAAGGTGTATCATAACTTTTATTCTTTAAGATGAGGTCTTCAAATTTGTCCTTCTCTCTTTATGATCATGTTGACCATTTTAGGCTCTTCTTCCAACCATAGAATCTTGACTGAGTCTTGACTAGCTTGATCCTTCCAAATGTTTTTCAATAAACAGGTTAAGGCTTCTTTCATCCTCTTAGCTTTAGCTCTCGTCATTGGTCCTCCATGAATAGTTAAAGGGTCTTTAATCGAATTATGATCAACTTGCTGGTTTATATCAAGTTGCAAAGACAAGTCGATGAACTTATCGACAGAGGATATGTTCGAGAAAGCATGAGTCCATGTTCTGTTCCGGCTCTACTCGTGCCTAAGAAAGATGGTTCATTCAGAATGTGCATTGATAGCCGAGCCATCAACAACATCACCATTAAGTATATGTACCCTATACCTAGACTTGATGATATGCTTGATGAATTGTATGGTTCTACTGTCTTCTCAAAGATAGATTTATGGAGTAGTTATCATCAAATCAAAACGAGAAGGTGATGAATGGAAGACGGCTTTCAAAACCAAGGGAGGCCTTTATGAGTGGTTGGTAATGCCATTCGGTTATCGAATGCTCCAAGTACCTTCATGAGACTTATGAACGAGATTCTTCGCTCGTTATTGGTCGATTTGTTGTTTATTTCGGGATATTCTTGTTTATAGCAGAACGAGGAGGAGCATATCTCTCATTTAAAACAGGTCTTTAATGTCTTGAGAGAACAGAAACTCTATGCCAAAATGGAGAAATGAGTTCTTCTCTCCAACCATTGTGTTTCTTGGTTATGTAATTTCCAAAGATGGAATTTAGATCAATCCAAGGTGGAAGCTATGAAGACTTGGCGATTCCAAGTCCATTGTAAGAAGTTTTCATGGACTTGTTTCTATCGACGTTTGTTAAAAATTTCAGTACAACATGGCTCCTATAATCGAATGCATGAAGAAGGGAGTTTTTGAATGGACAAAGGCTGCAAAAATGCTTTTGAGGTAATCACAAAACTTTGTGAGTTCCCTATTCTTGCCCTTCCCGATTTTGATAAAGTATTTGAAGTTGAATGTGATGCAAGTGGAGATTGGGCTGTTTTGCAAGCACAAAACCTTTGGCATATTTCATGAGAAGTCTCGATCAAGAATTATTCAACTTATGATAAAGAGTTTTATGCCATTATTCGACGCTTGATCATTGGAGTCATTATTTAAGACCAAAGCAATTTGTCCTTCATTCTGATCATGAAGCTCTCAAATTCATTAGCGGCCAAAGTTTTAATTCGAGACATGCAAAATGGGTAGAATTTCTTCAATCATTTTCTTTGTCTCTAAGTATAAACCTGGACACATTAATGTTGTAGCAGATGCTTTATCAAGGAGATATTCTATGCTTGCTGTTTGGACTCTAGGATTCTTGGATTTCAATTGATGAAAGAACTTTATTCTCAAGATGCTGAGTTCTCATCAACCATCGACAATTGTAAGAGGAGTTCAAGGTACATATTCCTTACAAGATGGGTTTCTTTTCAAAGGAAATCGATTATGTTAAGAGTTCTTTTCGAATGCACCGAGAAGCACATGGTGGTGGAATGGCTGGTCATTTTGGAGTTAACAAAACTCTTGAGGTTCTTCAAGAACATTTCTATTGGCCAAAGATGAATGGAGATGTGCATATTATCTCGAGGTGTGCAACTTGTCAAAGAGCAAAAAGTCAATACCATCAAGGGTTGACCGCAGTGGGAAGATGTTAGCATGGAGCAGGTTTACCGAGAACTCAAAGGGAAAAGATACAATCATGGTGGTTGTCGATCGGTTCTCTAAGATGGCTCATTTTGTGCCGTGCTCACAAACGGATGATGCATCTCATGTGGCTGATCTTTATTTCAAGGAGAGCCTTCATGGAGTACCAAAGACCATTGTATCTGATCGTGATTCTAAATTTCTAAGTTATTTCACAAAGATCTTCCGAGAATATGGAGTTTCGCAACTTTAATGTAGGTGATCTTTCTCCTTACTTGACGATGATGACTTGTCGATTTGAGGACAAATCAAACAACCTGGAGACGATGTGGGAGCATCCGAGACTACTAATCAATCCTTAAGTCTGAGCTGATTCCTTCGAAAACAAACACTACTACTATTCATGCCAAAACTAACTTTGCCATAACTTACTTGGTGATAAGGAATGATGATACCAATATCAAAATCACTGATTGATGCTAAAGGGAGTTAGATAAGTTCCAAAGTGATTTAATGCTCTGAAGTAGATATTTAGTTATTAGTGAACGAATTTTATCTTCTAGTCTTGTTAGTCTTGTTAGTCTTTATTGTTTGGGTAGTTCCCATGCGTTATTTTTTAGTCTAATATCTATATAATGAGACATATTCTCATTTGTAAGGGAACGAATGAATGAAAATTTGAGACTTCCTCACGTGAGTGAATATCTTCGAGAGTGGATAAGGTCTCTTTATCCTTGAGCGATTACCCGTGGTGAGCCAAAAGTCATCCTTGGTGTGATATCTTTAGGCCTTGGTGGTGAGCTTCTCCTATCCCAAGTCCTTTATCCTGGTGGTGGAATCTTTAGGCCTGGTGGTGAATCAGATCCGAATCCTTATTTGGTGGTGCCTTATACCTAAAGAAGATCGTTCATATTTTATTTTGATTTTTCAAGAACCGGAATGATAGTACAATTTGGTCGAGGTGATAATTGAATTTTGTTGAGCAACTATCACCAAACAAAATTTGTTTGAGGTGATAATGAACAAAATTCAGTTACCCAAGGATAACGTTAGTAATTCAATTATCTCCAAGGATAACATTTAGAAAATTCCAAAGAAAATTACCTGTAATTACTCACCCACCAACGCATAATTTATTTCCAACTGGTGATCTTGTGTGGTTACATTTAAGGAAGGAAAGATTTCTTCTCCAAGAATAAGCTTAGTCAGAGCCGTGGTCCATTCAAGTTCTAGAGAATCATGAAAATGCTTACAAGATTGATCTTCCGGAGAATATGGAGTTTCACAACTTTAATATAGGTGATCTTTTCCTTACTTGGACGATGATGACTTGTCGATTTGAGGACAAATCTCAAACAACGAGATTGATGAGCATCCGAGACTACTAATCAATCCTTAAGTCGAGCTTGAAAACAAACACTATCGCTTATTCGCCAAAACTAACTTGGTGACAACTTACTTCGGTGGTGTTTAGGATATTAAATATGATTTGACACTTGGTCGTACCCGGATGACGCCATCGCCTCTCGCTCCTACGATTTGACGCCGCTTTGCATCAAACTACTCACTGACCAGATGCGGTTCCGACGCCACCCACGTAATGAGAAGCCCATCCACCTATTTAGGCCGAATGGTAAGACAAGCGGGAGGACAAAAGGTGGGGAATGAATCATCGAGGACGAAGAGAAGAGAGAGGGAGAAGAAACACCAAGGGAGGAGAAGGAGGAGAAGAATGAGGAGAAGAAGGAGAGAAGGAGGAGAAGGGGAGGAGGAAGAAGACTCTCTTAGCACTCTCCCTCGCTAGACCACTCTCCTCCGCAGACCCACCTTATCGCTGCATGGCGACTGGCTCCTCAACGCATGGCGCACCAGCTCCCACGCTGCATGGCGAAGAGCTCTCAATGCATGGCAGCACGAGCTCCCACGCTGCGGCAGAGGAGCTCTCATGCATGGAAGAGCTCCCAAGCATGGCGAAGCTCACCGCATGGCATGAGCTCGGCTGCATGGCAGCACGAGCTTCACTGCATGGCAGCACGAGCTCCCTCGCATGACAGACCCGAGCTCCCATCGCTGCATGAGAATCGAGCTCACTGAGAGGCAGAGATTGTGACATCGCGACAAAGGATCTCTCTCTACCTCTATAAACACTACCACTCATCCGACCGACTTGAGCGGAGTGTGGAGATCACCCGACTGTGCAGAAGAACATGTAGAGAGACGCCATATGAAGGAGCCACCGGCCGAGCGACGATCACCTCCCGACCAACGGCTTCTGCCCGAGATCGTGAGGCAATCCCAAATCAAATGACGGCCCGAGGCCATGGCAAAAGTTGTTTCGATTGGCGCGAAGGAGGCCCGTCGCAAGGTCAGCTCTATCTAATTCAAAGCCCGAGCTGCTGCACCCAGTCAGCATTTCGCGTGGTTTGCAGCTGCCGCAGCTGCTTAAAGCATGCCCGAGCTGATCGAACGCACGCGCGCCGCTGCCCCGCAGCCGCCAAAACAGTCGAGTAAGCACAGAAGGCCTCCGAAGAGGCTCACCCATCAGATTTCGCTATGGTTTGCAGCACTGCAGCTGCTCGGCAGCGCAACCCGAGCACGATGACCGCTTACGCTCCGCCTCAGGCGGAAACTGAGCTCAGTGTGCTGCTCGGCAGCCGAAAGATAGAATGCTCAATCTGCGTCCGCAGCCGCACCCAGCAGCTGCTCGGCAGCGGGCCCGAGCTGCGATGCCGGCAATGAGCGCGCGTCGCTGCCTCGCAGCCGCTCGCCAAATGAGCGCTGCGCCTCGCAGCGAATTGCCAGCAGCTCGCCACCATCAGCCCTTCGCTGCATGGTTGGCAGTGCACCAAGCAGCTGCTCGGCAGCTGAAGCCCGAGCCGCATGCTCGCAACACGCTGCATGCCCGCAGCCGGAAATCTGAGCTCAGCGGAATCCCGAGCTGCGCCGCCACCGGGTCAGCTCTTCGCTGCATGGTTAGCAGCTGCACCAGCAGCTGCTCGCAGCGAATGCTCGAGCCATGCTGAACGCGCTAAGTCCGCTGCCTCACGCAGCTCTGCCAAAACTAAGCTCAGGAATCGAGCTAGTGCTCGCACCCACGTGCATTCGCTTTGCAGCTGCACCAGTGCTCGCAGCGAGCCGAAAAGATAACGCTGCTCGGCGCTGCGCTACGCAGCCGCCGCCAAAACTGAGTCGGCTGCAGCCGGGCCCGAGCTACATGCTCGGCACCCAGTCAGCATTTCGCTGCGTGGTGCAGCAAGCAGCTGCTCAGGATGCCCAGCTGCGAAGCCGAATGGAGGCTGCTTTCGCAGCCGCCAAAGATCGAGTGTGCTGATAAGCGAGCTGCGTTTTGCACCCACGTTCATATGCGCGGCTGCAGCATCCAGCAGCTTCGAAGGCTCAGCGAATGCACGCTGCGCGCTGCCGTCAAGCCGCTGCCAAATCTGAGCCGCGCTCGGCGGCAGCCCGTGCTCTCGACCATGTCATTTCGCGGCGGTTTGCAGCACCAGCTGCTGCCGCTCGCTGTACGCCGCAATCCCTGCAGCTGCGCTGCGTGTTGCGTGGCTACGCAGCCGCCCCAAACTGACCGAGTGCTGCTCGCGGCCCGAGCTACAACGCAACGCTCAGCATGATGCGTGTGTGGGAGTGACTCGAACAGAAAATTTCAGGACTGCGCGATTTCGGGAAACGATCTTCTTCCAAGGTATAAAGGCCAGGCCACCAACCAAGGATAAGGATATCAGAAGTTCACCACCAAGGCCTAAAGATTCCACCACCAAGGATAAAGGACTTCGGATAGGAGAAGCTCACCACCAAGGCCTAAAGATATCACCACACCAAGGATAAAGGGCTTTGGCTCACCACCAAGGAGTAATCCACGCCCAAGGATAAAGAGAGCAAGGAGTTATCCACTCTCGAAGATATTCACTCGAGAGGAAGTCTCACAAATTTTCATTCATTCAACCCTCCTACAAATGAGAATATGTCTCATTATATAGATATTAGACTCAAACAAAACAGCATGGAACTACCCAAACAATAAAGACTAACAAGACTAACAAGACTAACTAGAAGATAAAATTCGTTCACTAACAATAACTAGCAAATATCTACTTCCAAAGAGCATTAAATCACTTTGGAACTTATCCTGAATAACTCCCTTTGATATAGCATCAATCAGCAACTAATTTGATATTGGTATCATTATTCCTTATCCCAATCAAGTAAGTTGTAACCGAAGTTAGTTTTGGCATGAATAAGTACCGATAGTGTTTGTTTTGCCAAGAATCAGCTGGACTTAAGGATTGATTAGTAGTCGATGCTCCCATCGCCTTCCCCGGTTGTTTGAGATTTGTCCTCAAATCGACAAGTCATCATCGCCCAAGTAAGGAGAAAGATCACCTATATTAAAAGTTGAAACTCCATATTCTCCAGAAGATCAATCTTGTAAGCATTTTCGCCAATTCTCTCGAGAACTTCAAATGGACCATCAGCTCGGGCATAAGCTTATTCTTCCAGAGAAGGAAATCTTTCCTTCCTTAAATGTAACCACACAAGATCACCTGGTTGGAAATGGGTCTTCCTCCGATGTATATTAGCTTTCTTCCTATAAGACTCGTTAACCTTCTCGATCTTACTTGAATCTGCTCATGGAGTTTTTATTGATTCATTTTTGCCATCAAAGTTCACTTGTGAATTGATGGAATAGGAATTAAATCAATCGGTGTGAGCGGATTGATTCCATACACACTAAGGGTGATCGACCAGTATAACTCGCGATCGACAGCGTTTAACTCAGATGTGCAAGCTTCAAATCCCAATCTTTTAGGATTTACTAACCATTCCTCAAGTAACGAGTGAGAGTGCGATTGGTTACCTCCGCTTGGCCATCGGTTTGAGGATGACAAGTGGTGCTGGAAGTCCGGTTCCAAGCATTCTCCATAAGGTCTTCCAGAAATAACTTAAAAATTTAGAATCACGATCATACAATGGTCTTTGGTACTCCATGAAGGCGAATGATCTCCTTGAAATAAAGATCAGCCACATGAGATGCATCATCCGTCTTGTGGCATGGAATAAAATGGGCCATTTTAGAAAACCGATCAACAACCACCATAATGGCATCTTTTCCCTTCTGAGTTCTTGGAAGAGCCACAATAAAATCCATGCTCACATCTTCCCAAGGTTGTAATGGTACTGGAAGGGGAGTATACAACCCTTGATGGAATTGACTTTTTGCTCTTTGACAAGTTGCACACCTCGAGATAATAGCATGCACATCTCCATTCATCTTTGGCCAATAGAAATGTTCTTGAAGAACCTCAAGAGTTTTGTTAACTCCAAAATGACCAGCCATTCCACCACCATGTGCTTCTCGAATTAGCAATTCAAAAAAGAACTCTTCGCACACATAATCGATTTCCTTTGAAAAGAAACCCATCTTGTAAGGAATATGTACCTTGGACTCCTCGCATAAATTGTCGATGGTTGATGAGAACTCAGCATCTTCAGAATAAAGTTCTTTCATCAATTGAAATCCAAGAATCTTAGAGTCCAAAACAGCATATAGAATATCTCCTTGATAAGGCATCTGCTACAACATTAATGTGTCGAGCTTTATACTTAGAGACAAAAGAAAATGATTGAAGAAATTCTACCCATTTTGCATGTCTCGAATGCTTGGCCGCTAATGAATTTGAGAGCTTCATGATCAATGAAGGACAAATTGCTTTGGTCTTAAATAATGACTCCAATGATCAAGCGCTCGAATAATGGCATAAAACTCTTTATCATAAGTTGAATAATTCTTCTTCGAGTCATCATTCTGAAATATGCCAAAGGTTTTGTGCTTGCACAAGAACAGCCAATGCCAACTCCACTTGCATCACACTCAACTTCAAATACTTTATCAAAATCAGGAAGGGCAAGAATAGGAACTCACAAAGTTTTTGCTTGATTACCTCAAAAGCATTTTGAGCAGCCTTTGTCCATTCAAAACTCCCTTCTTCATGCATTCAGTTATAGGAGCCATGATGGTACTGAAATTTTTAACAAACCCGATAGAAAGAAACAAGTCCATGAAAACTTCTTACATCAGATGGACTTGAATCGCCAAGTCTTCATAGCTTCCACCTTGGATTGATTTTGATGTATCAATGAAGGATTCAAGGGTAAAAGGGTGATGCATTTTTGTTCTTTCCGAAAGAGTATGTGTTCTTACGACCATCATGCACAGCATTCATATCATATTGCCAAGGTCTTCCCAATAACAAATGACATGCATCCATGGGAATCATATCACAGAGCTTGATCTCGATAGTTCATCCCAATCGAAAACGATATAAGAGCTCGTTTGGTTACCTTAAGATCATTTCCTTGATTGAGCCATTGGAGCTTGTACGGTTGAGGATGTTTCGTTGTTGGAAGCTTCAATTTGTCAACAAGGTTTGTCAAAGCAACGTTGGTACAACTCCCACCATCGATAATCACTGAACATACCTTCCCGTTAATAGTGCAACCGGTAGGAAAGATGTTCTCCCTTTGCTCATTATCAAGAGAAACTTCAGTATGCAGTGCTCTTCGTATGATCAACATTTCACCATCATCTGCTTTCTCAACTTCTTCTTTTTCAGATTCGGAACCATTTTGGTCTGGATTGCTTTCAGCCTCTTGAAGTGCTGAATTGATCTCCTCAATTTCTTGAAGAGTCATAACTCGCCAATTCGGACAATTTGCTTGAAAATGCCCAAAACCATGGCACTTAAAGCATTTCCTTGTATCGCCTTCAAGTTTCTTCCGAATTCTTTGGAAGGCTTTGCACTCTTCTCCTCTCCTTTGTATTTGGTTGACGTGTTTCGATCTTGCTTGAGGAAGCATCCTTAAAATAGGATGTCACCTTGGTTGAGGTTCTGGAGGAAAACCTCTTGCCTTTCAGTTGCTTCTCAACTTTTATGGCTAGCTTACAAATATCTTCAAAGGACCAATACGGTTGAAGTTCAACCACATCAGCAATTTCTCTATTCATGCCGCCAAGGAAACGAGCGACGGTTTGCTCCGGAACTTCTGGAACGTCGCATCTCATTTTGAGTTGTTCAAACTCACGGATGTATTCTTCAACACTCATCCCTTGTTGTCTTAGGGAATTCAGTTTTAGGAAAAGATCTTGCTTATAGTTATCGGGTAAGAACCTCTTCTTCATCAACTTCTTGAGTTTTTCCCAAGACTTGATTTGGCCTTTTCCTTCTCTTGCTCGTTGATGCTTTAGATTCTCCCACCATAGAGAAGCATACTTTGTCAACTTTATGGCAGCAACCTTGCACCTCTTCTTATCCGAGTAGGTCTTGAAGTCAAAAATCCGTTCGATCGTGTGTAGCCAATCCACAAAGTCATTAGGATTGAGATTACCTTCAAATTCAGGAACGTCCACTTTGATGTCTCGATTATTTTCCTTATGCCACCCTCTTCGTCTTTGGATATGAGAATCAGAATCACTAGAGTTGCCCCCAGTGGAATTGGAATCGCCACTATAACTTTGACGAGATTCCAAATTGTCACGCCGACGTCGATCATTCGGACGCCTCTCCGGTTGGCCTTGTCTTGCCGGATCCTCTAGAAGATTGAGGACTCGCTCCATTTGTTGCTGAAGGTCTTGGATAGCACGATCGCGCCTTTCATTGTGCGCTTGTTCCAAAGTCAAGCCTCTTGAAACCCGATCATCCATATTGAATAAGGATTGGAAAAATAGAAAGGAATCACTCAAACAAGTTCAACTGGGCTCTGATACCAATTTGATGCGTGTGTGGGCGAGTGACTCCGAACAGAAAATTTCAGGACTGCGCGATTTCGGGAAACGATCTTCTTCCAAGGTATAAAGGCCAGGCCACCAACCAAGGATAAGGATCGGGATCTACGAAGTTCACCACCAAGGCCTAAAGATTCCACCAGCCAAGGATAAAGGACTTCGGGATAGGAGAAGCTCACCACCAAGGCCTAAAGATATCACCAGCCAAGGATAAAGGGCTTTTGGCTCACCACCAAGGAGTAATCCACGCTCCAAGGATAAAGAGACCGCAAGGTTATCCACTCTGAAGATATTCACTCACGTAGAGGAAGTCTCACAAATTTTCATTCATTCAACCCCTTCCTTACAAATGAGAATATGTCTCATTATATAGATATTAGACTCAAACAAAACAGCATGGGAACTACCCAAACAATAAAGACTAACAAGACTAACAAGACTAACTAGAAGATAAAATTCGTTCACTAACAATAACCAGCAAATATCTACTTCCAAAGAGCATTAAATCACTTTGGAACTTATCCTGAATAACTCCCCTTTGATATAGCATCAATCAGCAACTAATTTGGATATTGGTATCATTATTCCTTATCCCACCGAAGTAAGTTGTAACCGAAGTTAGTTTTGGCATGAATAAGTACCGATAGTGTTTGTTTTGCCGAATGAATCAGCTCAGGACTTAAGGATTGATTAGTAGTCTCGGATGCTCCCGCATCAATTTCGCTGCGTGGTTTGCAGCTGCGCCCAGCAGCTGCTTGGCAGCGAATGCCCGAGCTGCGATGCTCGGCAACGCTACGCTGCGTCGCTGCCTCCCGCAGCCGCTCGGCCAAAACTGAGTCCGAGTGTGCTGCACGGCAGCCGAGGCCCGAGCTACAGTGCTCGGCACCCACGTTCAGCATTTCGCTGCGTGGTTTGCAGCTGCACCCAGCAGCTGCTCGGCAGCGCAACCCCGAGCTGCGATGCTCGGCAACGCTACGCTGCGTCGCTGCCTCACGCAGCAGCTCGGCCAAAACTAAGCTCGAGTGCGCTGCTCGGCAGCCGCCGAGCCACGTGCTCGGCACCCACGTTCAACGCCGCTGCGTGGTTCGCACTGCACCAAGCAGCTACCGGCCCGAGCTGCAGTGCTCGGCCACCCATGCTCAACACTGCTGCGCGGTTTATCGCTGCAACAAGCAGCTGCTCTGCCAACGCCCGAGCTGCAACGCTCGGCCAGCTAATACTCGAGCTGTGGCGCTCGGCCCCTCACGTTCGGTAATCCTTCGCTGCATGCATTATTGCTGCACCAAGCTACGGCCGCTACACGAGCCATGCTGCTCGGCCAACGGCGATGCTCCGATTGTTGTTACTCCTTTGCAATATCTTACGACTTCTCCGAGTTGAGCAGCCATGCAACTTAATCTTCATGGACCTCTCAGCCGCAACCTCAAGGGTAAACATCGCATGGTCGGCAATCGATGCGCTCATTGGGAAGCTCCCACGAGCTGACCTCCCTCATCTGAAGCCTTTGCAGCAGGCCCATGCGATCCATCGCCAAAGAATCCTGCAACAGAGCTGAATCGATCTTCTATATGCTACGGATCGTGTTAGAACGGGAAGCTCATCGCGGTATTCGGGCCTTGGCGGCGGCTCGGCCACACACACCGAGCAGCGGTTCGGCTATTCTGGTCTTCTAGGTCTTGAGCAGCAGCTCGACCACTGGTATTCAGGCCTTGAGCGGCGGCTCGGCCACACACATCCCGAACGGCGGTTGGCGATTACAGTATTCTAGGTCTTGAGCGGCTTGACCCGCTGGTATTCGGGCGGCGGCGGCCACACATATCCCGAACGGCAGTTCGGCTATCATGGTTTTTCAGGTCGTGTGCGTGACCTCGACCCCTTGCACCAAAACGACGGGTCGGTAAGCAGGGAGGACCTAGCGCGTCTCAACCCCTGACTTCCGGACGTCGGCTTGGCAACGGGAATCGGGCGTCTCCTCGACCCCCTTTATCCCGAACGACGGTTCGGCTATCATGGTTCCTCAGGTCGTGTGCGTGACCTCGACCCCTTGTACCAAAAGCGGCCGGGTGATGGCGAGGAGGACCTAGCGCGTCTCAACCCCGACTTCCGACGGCGTCGGCAGCAAGGAGAATCGCGCCTCCTCGACCCCTTTATCCCGACGACGGTTCGGCTATCATGGTTCCTCGGGTCGTGTGCGTGACTCGACCCCTTGTACCAAAACGACGGGTGATGGCGAGGAGGACCTAGCGTCTCAACCCCCGACTTCGGACGTCGGCAGCAGGAGAATCGGCGTCTCCTCGACCCCCTTTATACCGAACGACGGTTCGGCTATTCTGATTTTACAGAGCAGCTCGGCCACACATCCCGACGGCGGTTCGGCTATTCTCGTTTCACAGGCCACTGGCGCTCGGCCACACACATCGAGCAGCGGTTCGCTATTCTGTTTCCCGAGCCTTGGCGGCGGCTCACACATTCCGAGCGGCGGTTCGCTATCATGATTTTTGGTCGTGCGTGACCTCGACCCCTAGTACTCAACGGCGGGAATTGTGCGAGGACTTGGGCGTCGCGCCCTAACCTTGGCGGCTGCTCACCCATTGGTTCAACGGGCCTAAGCGAGTCTCAACCCCGACACGGACGTCGGCTTCAACGGAAATGGCGTCTCGACTCATTTCTCCCGAACGGCAGTTCGGTACATGGTCTTGAGCGGCTCGATCATCGGCATCCTAGGCCTTGGCGGTGGCTCGGCCCTATTTCCGAACGACGGTTCGGTGACTGTAACTCGGGTCTTGAGGTTCCTCGACCCCTTTATCCCGAGCGGCGGTTCGTTCTGAGATCTCGAGCTTCCTCGATCGCCGGTTTCCGGGTCTTGAGCGGCGCCTCGACCCGTATCCTGCAAAGGGATTCGGTCAATTATGACACGACACGGCAGAACTTCCGCCCGAGATCTCAGTCGGCAACCAGGTTCTTCCGAGCAACACCCTCCAAATTGTCCCGCAGGAGTGGCTTTTTGAGGGGGGGTGTTTGGGATATTAAATATGACGTGACACCTGGTCCTGGTCGTACACCCGGATGACGTCATCGCCCCTCCTGCGCTCCTACGATTTGATCGCCCGACGTCGTTTCTGCATCACCCCAACTACTCGCCCAGTTGACCACGGCACCGACCTGCGGGGTCAGGTCCGTACGCCACCCACAGACGTGACCGGAAGCATGCCATCCGACCTATTTAGGCCGAATGGGTAAGACAAGCAGGGGGAGGACAAAAGGTGGGGAATGAATCAGCCCTCAGGAGGGGACTGGCGGAAGAGAAGAGAGGGAGAAGAAACACTCCGAAGGGAGGAGAAGGAGGAGAAGAAGCAGGAGGAGAAGAAGGGAGAGAAGGAGGAGAAGGGGAGGAGGAAGAAGACTCTCTTAGCCACTCCCCTCGCATAGCAGCCACTCTCCCCTCGCAGAGCAGCCACCTTCCCCATCGCTGCATAGCAGCCACTCTCCCCCTCGCGCACAGCCACCTTCCCCATCGCTGCATGGCAGCCGGTGGGCTCCTCAGCATGGCAGCACCAGAGCTCCCACGCGCATGGCGGCGGTGAGCTCCTCATTGCATGGCACCGAGCTCCCCGCGGCGCATGGCAGCGGTGAGCTCCTCACTGCATGGCGGCACGAGCTCCCACGCCGCATGGCGGTGAGCTCCCTCAGCGCATGGCGCATTGCGAGCTCCCATTGCTGCATGGCAGCACCCGAGCTCCCTCACTGCATGGCAGTACCTGAGCTCCCATCGTTGCATGGCAGCACCCGAGCTCCCATCGTTGCATGGCAGAACCGAGTTTCCATCACAGAGAGGCGCAGCATTGACCTCGAGACATCAGCAGCCAAAGGATCTCTCTCTCTCTCTCTCTCTATAAAACACTTTACTCACTCCCATCCGACACTGACTTGAGCGTCGGAGGGTCGCGAGCATCCAGGCCCACGTGCGAGGAACCGAGGGGCATGCGAGAGCGCCACCTGATGAAGGAGCCAGCCCTGGCCGAGCGGACGATCAGCTTCTCCCGACCCAACGTCGGCTTCCTGCCCGGAGATCGATGAGGCGACCCTTGCGCATTCGGACCCGAACCCAGCTGCGACGGCCCCGAGGCCACGGCAAAAAGTTGTTTCCCCTAACAGGTGGGATAAGGAATGATTATACCAATATCAAAATTTATTGCTGATTGATGCTATATCAAAGGGGAGTTATTCAGGATAAGTTTCAAAGTGATTTAATGCTCTTTGGAAGTAGATATTTGCCGGTTATTGTTAGTGAACGAATTTTATCTTCTAGTCTTGTTAGTCTTGTTAGTCTTGTTTGTTTGGGTAGTTCCCATGCTATTTTTTTTTAGTCTAATATATAATGAGACATATTCTCATTTGTAAGGGAACTGGTTGAATGAATGCAAATTCCTCTTGTGAGTTGAATTTTATCTCGATTCTTTATCCAACATCGTTGGTGGTGAATCAAAGTTCTTTATCCTTGGCCGGTGGAATTTCCTTTAAGCCTTGGTGGTGAACTGCAATTATCTCGGTCCTTTTTTTTTTCTTGATCGGTGGCTTTTGGAATCTGGTCAATCCGATCTGCTTCAAGGAAGTTACGCCCCTTTTCCCGAAATCACGCAGTCCTGAAATTTTCTGTTCGGCGTCACTCGCCCACGCACGCATCAGAAGCACTAGCCTTTGTCCTTTGTTGGGTCTTTCTTGGCAACCTTTGCCTTACCCATTTTGCTCTTGCCCTTGCCCTTCTTAAGGGACTTCTCAGCTTTCCTTTTCTTTTTGGTCTTACCAATGTAGAGAACCGGCTTCTCTTTCTTGATGGTGCTCTTTGCTTCTCTCAACATATTGAGGAGCTCTGGGAGTGTCACCTCAAGTTTGTTCACATTAAAATTCATTATGAATTGAGAAAAGAAATCTGGTAGGGACTAAAGCACAAGATCTACACACAGATTATCCTCTAGGACCATTCCTAGACCTGTGAGTTTCTCGATCCACTCAATCATCTTAAGGACATGGTTTTGAACCGGTGTCTCCTCAGTCATCCTAGCACGGAAAAGACTCTTTGATATCTCATATCGTTGAGTTCTTCCTTGTTCCTCAAACAGTTTATGGAGATATAGGAGTATAGAATTAGCATCCATATTTTCGTGTTGTCTCTGTAACTCAGTAGTCATAGAGGCCAATATATAATCCGAGCAAGAGTAGAAACATCGAAGTACTTCACATAATGAGCGATCTCATTCTCGCTTGCTCCTTCATCGGGCGTAGGGATCACTGTATCAAGGACATACGTGATTTTCTTCGTTGTGAGAACGATTCTCAGATTGCGAAGCCAATCCGTATAATTTGGACCAATGAGGCGGTTGGCATCAAGTATGCCACATAAAGGAGTTGAAAGTGACATTTTTCTGTAATAAAAGATGTAGCAGAAATAAATACATGTAGACTTTACAGAAATTTAAATAATTAAGATAAGGACTTCTATCTTAATGTATTCCCACTAATTTTTTGCGCGACACACAACACCCTCCGATATGTGAATCAGAGACCCCCGACAGATCTCTAGTAGGGATTAGGAACCAATCGGCGTCTTAACGTAACCTCGAGGGACTCGACCAATCACGTTAAGCCTATAAAGGTAGACAACTCTTGCCAATCACAACTCCTTGTGATTCCCGTCTTGTTCGGCCTCCGAACCACCATAGCCTCGAGGGACTCGACCAACCATGATATTCGGTTAAGTCATTAACATCGTTGTCATATGAGTCTGATTAGATGATATACTCTCGAGGGACTCAACCAAGTATACCATATCCTCAGGTCACCTGATGCATTTCGGTTCAACACTTTGCTGAATGGCGCTACACCAAATTGTAACATGCTGAATTCTCCTCATGCGCCACTTGTCACTATGCTTATGTGGAATTAATTTGTGACATATTCAGCTTATTGGTGATACGGGAGCATCCGAGATTACTAAGTGATTTAATATTCTTTCGGAGTAGATATTTACTGGTTATTGTTAGTAAACTAAGTTTGTTAGACTTGTTAGTTTGTTAGACTTGTTAGTATTGTTGTTAGTCTTGTTAGTCTTTATTGTTTGGGTAGTTCTCAAGTTGTTTTTGAATCTAGTTTCTATATAATGAGACATATTCTCATTTGTAAGGGTGGTTGAATGAATATTGAGAGTTAATCTCTTTTGCAAGTTTCTTGCATTAAGGCATCTGTATCACTTGGTGGATTCCGAGTGTGGTGAGCCTCTAGGGAATCTGTATCCTTGCTTGGTGGTGGTATCAGTATCCAAGTTTGGTGGTGATCCCGTTCTATCGATCTTTGGTGGTGGTTTAACCTGTATCCAAGATCATCCTATCGATCCTCTTGCTCGTGGCACAATAAAACCGCAATCCTTATTCTTTTGCGAACCAATTCGCATCATTTGGCGCCCTCTGTGGGAAACGCCTTTTTGTGCATTTCTTCTATACACATCTTCATACCCCATCTTCACTATACACATGGCCGACGAGTTCCAGCGTGGTTTGACATTTGAACAAGCTCGTTCTATGCGAATGGAGCGAGAGATTGCTGATTTGAGACGCCAAATGGAGCATTTTTTCAAAGAGGAGCAACATCGTCTCATGCTAGTTCGTGATGATGAGGAGAATCCTTTCCGTGAGAACTCAAGTGGTGAGGAGTCTCAAGGAGGAGGCATCACAGATTCAATCATCACAAGAATAAATCCGATGTCAAAGTGGAGATTCCGAATTTGAAGGTAAACTTTCACCGATGACTTCATTGATTGGCTACACACCATGGAGAGTCTTTGAATTTAAAGACTATTCGAGGAAAAGAAAGTGAAGGTTGCAGCTTTGAAGTTGCGCCATTACGCGAGCCTATGGTGGGAGAATCTTAAAGCTCGGCAGAGAAGGGAAGAACAAGATCCGAACGTGGGAGAAGATGTAAAGGGAGATGAGAAGGAGATTCGTGCCCGATAATTACAGGCAAGATATGTTCTTTAAACTCCATACTCTAAAACAGAATGACTTGAATGTTGAAGAGTACACTCGTGAGTTTGAACAACTCATGATTAAGTGTGATGAATCCCATGAGCAAACCATTGCACGATATCTGGGTGGTTTAAAGAAACCAATTGCTGATTTGGTGGATTTACAACCCTATTGGAGCTTAAATGATGTATGCAAGCTAGCAAACAAGGTGGAGAAGCAGCAAGACTCTTCCAAGAGGTCGCCCTACAAGCCATTTGAGAAGAGGGCTTCTTCCAGCAAAGGGAGCACTTCTTTTCAAGCTGAGAAGACTACAGCAAGGAAGGATAAAACCAAAGTTGATTCCCAGCCCGTGACAACCTCCAAGGAGAGACGATGCTTCAAATGCCAAGGTTTTGGGCATATTGCTTCCGAATGTCCTAATCGGCGCACTATCACCCTCAAAGAGGTTGAAGAACCAAATTTTGAAGAGGATGAACCGATTTGGGATTCTCAAGAAGGAGAAGAGCATGTGGAACATCCTGATGATGGCGAACTCTGGTGATTCGCAAGGCACTGAATGCCAACTTGGTGGCTATGGAGGAACAAAGGAGAACCTTTTCCAAACAATGTACGATCAAGGGAAAGGTATGCCATGTTATTGTTGATAGTGGAAGTTGCACTAACGCTGTTTCAGCAATTATGATTGAGTGAGTTTGCCAACAATCACACATCCTCAACCTTACAAACTTCAATGGCTGAACAAGGAAAGTGATGTTAAGGTAACTAAACAAGCCTTAATCTCATTTTCAATTGGGAAGCATTATCAAGATGAAATTACTTGTGATGTGATCCCTATGGATGCATGTCACTTGTTGTTTGGAAGACCATGGCAATATGATCGCAGGGCTATGCATGATGGCTTCAAGAACACCTATTCCATCCTTTTGGGGCAGAAGAAGATCACTCTTACCCCATTATCTCCAAGTCTTGCTGATTGTGGTCAACATAAGAAGAATGGAGTGGCCGCTTTTGAGCAAAGCCGAACTTCGAGAGACTTGTTTGAAGAAGAGGCAACTGTTTGCATTGCTCTTGCTTGAAGCAAATGCGGTCCATGAAGATTTAATTCACCCTTTGGTGAAACCATTGCTGAATGAATTTGTTGATGTCTTCCTAAAGAATTGCCATTCGCTTGCCTCCAAAGAGAGAGATTCAGCATCAAATTGACTTAATGCCCGGAGCACCATTGCCCAACAAACCAGCTTATAGGTGTAACCCGGAGGAGACTAGAGAGCTTCAGCGACAAGTTGATGAGTTGGTGTCTAGAGGCTATGTCCAAGAAAGCTTGAGTCCTTGTCTGCTCCACCATTCTAGTTCCAAAGAAAGATGGCTCATGGAGAATGTGCATGGATAGTCGTTATCAACAAGATAACGAAAGTACCGTTATCCTATTCCTCGCTTGATGATATGCTAGATGAATTGCATGGTGCCACTATTTTTCCAAGGTAGATCTCGGAGTGGTTACCATCAGATTCGCATGAAGGAAGGAGATGAATGGAAAACGGCATTCAAGACCAAAGGAGGTCTCTATGAGTGGCTTGTTATGCCATTCGGTTTGTCTAATGCTCCTAGCACATTCATGAGGCTAATGAATCATGTTCTAAGGCCTTTTATTGGGAAATTCATTGTTGTCTACTTTGATGACATCCTTGTCTATAGCCGAGATGAAGAAGAACACTTGCAGCTTGAAGAAGCTATTTGAAGAGTTGCGCATTCAGCAACTATTTGGCAATCTCAAGAAGTGCCATTTCTTTACTTCTAGAGTTGTATTCCTGGGATATGTCATCTCAAGTGAAGGCATCAAAATGGACGAAAGCAAGGTTGAAGCAATCCAATCTGGCCAACTCCCAACTGCTCATGATGTAAGGAGTTTTCATGGTTTGGCTTCTTTCTATAGGCGCTTCATTAAAAATTTCAGCACCATTATTGCTCCACTTACTGATTGCTTGAAAGGAGAAACATTTGAGTGGATCATCAAGCGCAGCAAAGCTTTGAAACCATTAAACTGAAGTTGTGTGAGGCCCCGGTGCTTGCACTTCCTGATTTTGAAAAGCTCTTTGAAGTAGAGTGTGATGCTTCCGGTGTTGGGATTGGAGGAGTATTACTTCAACATGGCCGACCACTTGCTTATTTCAGCGAAAAGCTTAATGGTTCCAGGCTGAATTACTCCACTTATGATAAAGAATTCTATGCAATCATTCGTGCATTAGAACATTGGAGCCACTATTTATTGCCTAGGAGTTTGTCTTGCATTCGGATCATGAAGCTTTGAAGTTCATCAATGGCCAACACAAGCTGAATAAGAGGCATGCCAAATGGGTTGAATATCTTCAATCCTACTCCCTTCATGATCAAGCATAAAGCAGGAAAATCCAATGTTGTCGCCGATGCACTATCGCGAGACATTCTTTGCTCTCCTTGATGGATTCCAAGCTTATCGGCTTCGAGGTAATAAAAGAACTCTATGCGGATGATGTGGACTTTAATTCTATATTTGCAGCATGTCAAAAGGTGCTGTGGATCATTTCCATGTCCAAGAAGGTTTTCTTCAAGGACAACAAGTTGTGCATTCCTCGAGTTCAACGAGGAGTTGTTGATTAGAGAAGTCCATGGAGGTGGAATTGCTGGCCACTTTGGCGTTAACAAGACTTTGACTCTATTACAAGAGCACTTTCACGCCAAAGATGGCAAGAGATGTTCAAAGAATCCTTAGGGTGTGTCACTTGTCACAAAGCCAAGAGTCATGTTCTTCCACAAGGATTATACACGCCATTGCCAATTCCCGAGGTTCCTTGGGAAGTCAGAGCATGGATTTCGTTCTTGGTTTACCAAGGACTCAAAGACAAAAGATGCTATTATGGTGGTTGTCGATCGGTTTTCAAAGATGGCTCATTTTGTGCCTTGCCATAAGACCGACGATGCTATTCACATTGCTGATTTGTACTCCGTGAGATCATTCGACTTCATGGAGTTCCTCGCACCATTGTTTCGGATAGGGACAGCAAGTTCCTAAGTGGATTTTGGAAGACATTATGGAGTAAGCTTGGTACGGCTTCGCTCAGACTTCTTGTCATCCTCAAACAGATGGACAAACCGAAGTTGTCAACCGTACTCATGGGAGCTATATTGAGAACTTTAGTGTCCAAAAATCAGAAGGATTGGGACTTGAAGCTTGCTCATGCCGAGTTTGCATACAATAGAGTTCCAAGTCGCACTACAAGATGTTCACCATTTGAAGTGTGTATGGCATCAATCCACTTACTCCCATCGATTTGCTACCTTTGCCTAGCAAGGATTTGGTGCACAAAGAAGCTAACCAGAGCCAAGGTAATAAAGGAGTTACATGAGAAGATTAAATCTCAAATTGCGAAGCAAAATGAGATTTATGAAAGGAAGGCAAACAAGAATAGGCGAGCTGTTATCTTTCGCTCGAGATTTAGTTTGGATTCATTTCCAAAGGAGAGGTTTCTCCAAACGCAAGTCCAAGTTGATGCCTAGAGCTGAAGGTCCCTTCAAGGTATTAGAAAGAGTCAATGACAACGCCTACAAGATCGATCTTCTGGTGAGTCCCATGTCTCAAAGAACATTCAATGTTCAAGACCTATCTCCATTTGAGGAAGACAAAGAACCTGAAAATTTGAGGACAAATCTTTTCCGAAAGGGAGGATGATGCATTTCGATTCAACACTTTGCTGAATGGCGCTACACCAAATTGCAACATGCTGAATTCTCCTCATGCGCCACTTGTCACTATGCTTATGTGGAATTAATTTGTGACATATTCAGCTTATTGGTGATACGGCAGCATCCGAGATTACTAAGTGATTTAATATTCTTTCGGAGTAGATATTTACTGGTTATTGTTAGTAAACTAAGTTTGTTAGACTTGTTAGTTTGTTAGACTTGTTAGTATTGTTAGTGTTGTTAGTCTTGTTAGTCTTTATTGTTTGGGTAGTTCTCAAGTTGTTTTTGAATCTAGTTTCTATATAATGAGACATATTCTCATTTGTAAGGGTGGTTGAATGAATATTGAGAGTTAATCTCTTTGCAAGTTTCTTGCATTAAGGCATCTCAGATCACTTGGTGGATTCCGAGTGTGGTGAGCCTCTTGGGAATCTGTATCCTTGCTTGGTGGTGGTATCTGTATCCAAGTTTGGTGGTGATCCCGTTCTATCGATCTTTGGTGGTGGTTTAACCTGTATCCAAGATCATCCTATCGATCCTCTTGCTCGTGGCACAATAAAACCGCAATCCTTATTCTTTTGCGAACCAATTCGCATCATCACCTATGACATCTCTATGTTGTAGATAAGATGGCGAGATGCGATATAGGTGAGTCTCGAGGGACTCGACCAACTCAACCTACACTGGGAATCGGCTCCTAGCTATAATGATGGAAGGCCACGTGGGTCAATCACTCTCACGCTTTTCTTAATATTATTAATAGAGATTTTGTGTCTCCTAATATAATGTGTCATTCATATACTTATTTAATATATGTATCTACATCGCATGTAAATATATATATACATATCTAGTAAGTGTATATCTAATCACACATCACATGAGCAATCACACCAGATGATCATGGACCACATCCTAATATGATCAGGCCTGAGCCAGTAGGCCCAATCATTCACATTAAGATCTATGTGTACTTTGGTGCATCTCTACGCCTTGTGATCGTCCATCTCGCTTCGTCGAATCCGTCGGCATCTCAACACATCTTTCTGATCATGTCAGAAGTCATGCTACCACTGCACCTCCTCATGTAATTACAACATAATTACAAGCATGCAGGCCTGACAATAAACAAAAAAAATAGAGGCTCGCAGACTCCAATAATAATAATCACATGTACACACATCACATCACAAGTCCATGATCATCTGTCCACATCATACATCACCTATCACATGTATATATTTCTTTATAGGAATAGTAAATAAATATAATAATAGTTAATTAAACTACTTAATTAACATATATTTTCTGACATCAGGGACATAGAGGAAATTTTTTGAATTCCTAGGGGTATTTTGGTAATTCTATTAAAAGGATAGAATATGGAATTTTTGAAATCTCAAGGGTATTCTGGTCATTCGGTCATAAGGGATAAAATTGAAATTTCGAAAATTCCTAGGGTATTTATATTCTCATTAAAAGGGTCAAAACCAAATTTTTGAATTCAGGCAAAACTCTTTTTGCCCAAAACCTAATACCTTTCCTTGCAGTTGATCACCTATCGGCAGCTCACTCGCGACGCTCGCCATGGTGCAGCAGAGCTCGGCGGTTCGCTATGCGCGACATCGGTAGATTCCGGGTGCCGCTTGCTGGTGGCTGGCTAGCTACAGCGCCGACGCCATGCTCAGGCTCGAGTGCTTTGCGACGCGATTCATGCGCGTGCAGGAACAGAGTGCTACGCGGATAGCCCTTCATGCATACACGTAGGTCGTTATCGCTATGCAGAAGGCTACTTGCACCTGAGTGCACTTAGCAAGCTGCCCTTCTCGCCTCTTCAAACGATTTTGGCATCAAAAGCATCTAAAATACAACATGTAGTTTAAGATCCGATCTTCACAAAACAATTTCTAATACCACTAGAAATCCATATGGGAGCGACATCACATGCGCAGCATAACAAAAACAAAACCTAGATTTCGTAGAAAGTTTCCATCGGCTGCGAAGATCGGTGCATCAAAAATAAATCCGCAAATTAATGTAAAAGAAGTTACCTAGGAAGATCATATATCCTGAATGCAGATCTTGGAGATGATGAAGGAGGTCAAGCTTCCTCCTCTCTAGCGTATCCATGACAAGGATTCACGATGTACCTCTCTCTAGAAGAGAACAGAGGTGGCTACCAAAATCACCTATGAGCTTTGGTTCCTCCTATTTATAGAGGCCTTGAAAACCCTAATGGATCTGCTCTATCTATTGATCTCCATCCAATTACCCAAGCCTCTTGGATTAGTGGGTTTCTACCTAATAATCTCTTATTAGCAATTATTGGATCTCATCTCATGATCTAATAATTCAGGGGCTTAATGAATATCCAATAAGATAGGAGGTTCAACGAATATCTCATATCCAACCTATTCATCGCGACACCTATCATATGTGTGATCTAGCAATCAATATCAGAAGTTATACTTGTCAGAACTCCTTCTGACATAGTGAATTATTATCTCTATAATAATTCATCCAACTCATAGTGGACGTGCACTACTCACAGCATGACGATACATCTCTCATGATATCGAGCGGATGATCCTCCTCTCAAGATCTTTCTTATGATACCGGATGATCCCCATTGACACTCAATAGTCGTATTCTACCACCCAATGCTTGTACTAGATATGGAACTTTCCAAACCTATAAGTCATTAAAGAATAGAGTACTCACAGAATATCCTTGGTGTCTCAAGTCTAAGGACCAGATACACTTTTCTGAATCTTCAACGAGGTATCAATAACCATCCAAAGATTCCGTAGGCGGATCAATCGTGAACTTATTCTCAATGAACACCAGACTTCATGTCCAGAGTAGCTATGAGACCAGCTACCTTATCATATGAACGGGTATAGTACAGTATAGTTATCTCGATGTCCTTCTCGAGTAACCTATTTCTGTGATAATTTAGTCTGTTTAAAGGTGAATCGGTCTCATTATCGTAATCTCATCATGATCCAATTCCCATTGCACAGATCCAAGGACATCACAATATACATCTAGATAATATGAGATAATGCTAATAATCATAAGCAAACAGATTGACGCAGCGTGTTACAGGTGCAATCACTTATGTGATTGGCTTGTAGGGCTCCTATAACTAGCATAGATGACATCTTAATTATGTCATCTTAACAGGGATCCCACGTTCCACTCATCATGTCATCCAGGATATTGTGTCTCAATCACATGCCCCTACACACCTTACCAACCAGGACATTCTGGATCTTACTAACCACGACGCTCAAGGTGCTTTAAAATTTAAACATTTATAAGCTGTGGATGAAGTGGAAAAAAATAAGAATAAAGGCTTGAAAGGTAAGTGCGGAGGACAATGTGAAATCTAAAGATAAGAAAAAGGAAGTACTTCCTAAGTCACACCCTTCTACTTAGGAAGAATTTCTTATTTTCCTTTCCTTCTGTTTTATTTCTGATGAAGATAATATGTTGAATGTTCGTGGACTTAATAAACCTGAAAAATGTTGGGAGCTCAATAGAATAATCAAGTTTGTGTTTGTGATATTGTTATTCTGGAAACAAAAATTAAGCCATCTCGGTTCGTGTTCAAAGGAATTTAATATGAGGCAGAACTTCTTACCAATGACTCTAGTGACACTTATGGTAGAATATGAGTCTTATGGCATCCCAACTCTGTTAGTGCGTGGTTTATTTCTGCTACTGCACAATTCATCCATATTAAGGTAGAGGACA
Organism: Musa troglodytarum; assembly: GCA_023547065.1. Taxonomy (NCBI): domain Eukaryota; kingdom Viridiplantae; phylum Streptophyta; class Magnoliopsida; order Zingiberales; family Musaceae; genus Musa; species Musa troglodytarum. The sequence goes on along the minus strand of CP097509.1, from coordinate 29,385,462 downwards.
AAAAGAATGACTGTCTTTTTCATATTACTGGTATATATGTTTCGAATAGTATGCATGAAAGAAATGTTCTATGGACTGATCTAATTATCATTGCATATGGCTATCTTACAATGTCTTGGATTGTTCTTGGTGACTTTAATACTGTTCGGTACATAAATGTAAAAGTGGAGGGTAAACCACTTTCAGATAGCCAACTTCAAGATTTTAATGATTACATAGATATCACTACATTGATTGATATAAAATCTATAGGGGATTAGCTTTTATGGAGTAATCAAGGTGTTGCCTATAGGAAAATAATGGCTCGACTTGACAGGTGTGATGCTTGGCTAACAGTTTATTCTGATTCACTTCTGGAGTATGGTGCTCAGTTATTCTCCGATCACTCTTCAATGTATATACACGCAGACAAAGCAACACCCAAAGGCAAGAAACCATTTAGATTCTTTAACATGGAGTACTCATCCTCGCTCGAGATTATCGATCAGCTTGGAATGTTATCAGTGCATGGTTCCTCCGTACATTTTGTGTCGGTTAAAAGCTAAAAGTGAAAGCACTTAAGAAGTGGAATACAAACATCTTGGCAATATTAACACCCGAGTTAAATTAAGCAAAAGGAGCTAATGGCAGTAAACAAGAGTGCATCTCCATTTTGATGAGAATCTTATTTGAAAGAGGCGTAGCGTGCATCAGTTCATGCAAGCCTTAAAGTAGGAGGAAAGTTTTGCAAAATAGAAATCTCGACAACACTAGCTTACTCTAGGGGATTCCAACACTAAGTTTTTCTGTGCTGCCATTGCTGCTAGAAGGGCCATTAACTGCATCAAGAAATGTAAAGATAACAACGATAATCTTATTATGAACTTGGATGAGGTTAAAGCATACATTGAACAATTTTTTTACTCTCTACTCAATCAAGAAGAGCAACCTAATAATATTCAGGTGGAACCTACTAGAAATCTTGATCTTGCCATCGCGATTCTCAATGCACCAATTACAGATGAAGAAATTATAAGAGTTGTCTTTAAGTCATCGAAGCACAAAAGCCCTGGTCCAGATGGATTTCCAGCTGAATTTTATCAAATTGCATGGTCTATCATTGGTGATGATGTGATTAAAGCTTGTCAGCATTTTTTCTCTTCAGGACATATTCTTAAAGAGATAAATTACACTTTTATTTCTTTAGAAGAATACAGGCTGATTCACTAGAGCATTACAGGCCCATTTCATTATGTAACTTACTTACAAGATCATATCCAAGTTGCAGATCGAATGCATATTATGCACAAGATCATTAGTCCGACTCAGGCTGCTTTCATTAAAGGATGAAGTATACATCACAATGTTCTTCTTGCTAATGACTTGGTCAAGGATTTGCATTCCAAATTAAGAGGGACAAAAATCTATTTTAAGGTTGACTTACGAAAAGCATTTGATTCCGTTAATCGACACTTCATCTACAGGATGCTCCTCGATGAACCCTCAACAATGGTTAATTGGATTCAATGCTGTTTGAAACTTCAAAATTTTTATTCTCTTTAATGGTTCCCTATTGGTTTTTTTGAAGCACAAATGTCATTCGACAAGAAGATCCACTTTCTCCGTATCTTTCACAATTGTAATGGAAGGACTGTGTGTATGTTGGAGGAGGCAACATTGCTAGCAGATAAGGTACCCCATGCTGGTTCTCTTCATATATCTCATATAACATTTGCAGATGATCTTATTATATTTCTTCGCAATGACTCTACTTCAGTGAGAAATTTGGTTGCTATTCTGAAAGATTTTGGTTTGGTTTCTGGCCTTCAGCTCAATCATGCAAAAAGTAAAGTCTATATGGGTCCTTGCATTGCAGATAAAGACTTTATTATGCAAACGTTGGGGGTTAGCGAAGGAAGTCTGTCGGTTCCTTATTTGGGTCTCCCACTCCACTGGCATTCATAAAACCCACTGTGAGCCTATCCTGTAAAAAATAAAGAGTAGAATTATCTTTTGGAAAACTAGACTTCTTTCTGAAGCAGGGTGACTTGAACTCATCCGATCGGTATTGTTTTCTTACCCTATTTATTGGTCTAATGCATTTCTTTTGCCTATTGGACTTCTTCAGGATATTGAATGACTATTTAAGAACTTCTTCTGGAACAGTACGGATGGTAAGGCACTGTATATGATAAATTGGGATAACATCTGCAGACAAATAGAGAGGCTGAATCATAAACTGAGAGATTGGAATAATGCTTGTTTGGTATAGAAATTGTGAGATCTTATGCAAAACAAATCCTTATGGTCATAATGGGTTTCTGCTAGGTACCTATCTAAGGAATCATCAATCTGGAAAGTTTCAGCAAAAACATATCATTCTGCTGCTAGGAAAGGAATTTTTGAAGGCAAGAAATTGGCTGACCAAACATATTTCTTATACAATCTCTTCTGGAACGAGAATTAATATGTGGTATGATCTTTGGGTAAATGGGAAGAGTATATTTCAATTGTATGATAGAGTACGAAGAGATCAGGCCTCTAAAGATTGACTTTTGGTTCATTGTTAACGGCACCGTGTCTTCCTAGTCCTATTTCTCCGATATGCTATCACTTTGGCGACTATTACAACTCTTCCAATCAAGAACAACTCTCGATATGCTTAATTGGCTTCATGACAATGAAAATTTAGTGCTACATCCGCATGGAATCAAATCATAAAGAAATAACAAGTGGATCCTGCATGGACATGGATAGATCGGCTCACAGAGACATTCTTATACACACACAGTCTTTTGCCAAACTACCTACAATGGATAATATGAAGCTAAAATGTATATATATTGTTAATCGATGCTCTCTTTGTATGAAGAAGATATTGATCATCTTTATTTTGCTCACTTACACTAATTGGATATGGGAGGAGATTCTCAAGAGATTTGAACTCCATAGGCTACCAAGGCCAAACTTACATCAGAACTAGAACAAGCAGAAAGCTTCTCAAGAAAAGGGCTTACACAACTAGCAAAAATTACCTTCATGTGCTATTTGGTGGATTTGGAGGAGAGGTGTAGAATCTTGAGGGCCACAACACACACTCACCTATTGCTCGAGATACTTAGCGACTCAAAATCATGTATGAGCAGGACTGAAATAAAGCATTTAACAAGTAAGAGAAAAAGATATCTTTATCGATTCAATTTTGTTATTCGTTAATGCTTTCTAGGATGAGTTTCTATGTTTCAACAATGTGATGTATTCACAAGTCGTTTAGGAATTATATTTTATTTATTGAATATCGACGCCATAGTCTACAACATGTGTAGTCATGGCTACTTTTTGCTTATGTTCTAGAGATGAGTCTGTGGAATAAGTCCATTCCACCTTTCTCGAGGTGGGGTGCATTCTCCTGATCGCCTAAGAGATCTGTGCTATAGTCTATGGCTTGTGTAGACAAAACTACTTTGTGCAAACTTCATACTAAATACAATTATATTTACTTACCAAAAAAAAAGTTATACACCTAATATATATATATATATATATATATATATATATATATATATATGTATATATATATATATATATATATATATATATATATATATATATATATATATATATATATATATATATAAAAATATATATATATATATATATATATATATATATATATATATATATATATATATATATATATATATATATATATATATATATATATTTGCATGCGATGTAGATATAATATGTATGTGAGTGACACATTATATTAGAGACCAAATCAAAAATCCACCCATTAATAATATTAAGTCAGAAAGCAGGCAATTAGATTGACATGGCCTTCCATCTGGTAGAACCGAGTGATAGGTTGATTGGTTAGTCCTCGAGACTCACCTATATCACATTTTACTATCTTATCTACTTTAGAAATCAGACCGAGGACATGGTTTGGTCGAGTCCTCGAGTATATCACCAATGACTCATCCGAATGATGGTGATGACTTAACCACCATCATGGTTGAGTCCTCGAGCTCGGTTCTAGGCAATAGCGAATCAAGGAGATGAGCGAGTTGCCTACCTTTACGAACGCGATCGAGTCCCCGAGGTTACGTTAAGACGCGATTGATCTTGATTCCACTAGAGATTCGCTTCTCATTCACATAGATGGGTGTTATGTTTCAAAAATTATGGAATACATTAAGATAGAAGTCCTTATCTTAATTGTTTAAATTTCAAAGTGTATGTTATTTATTTCTCACATCTTTATTTCAAAAATATCACTTTCAAATCTTTACGTGGCATACTTGATGCCAAGATTCAATGGTGATTGGCTTCAATCCGAGAATCATTCTCACAGGAGAAATTTGTATATGTCTTTGATACGGATCCCTACGCATCAAGGAGATGAGATCGCCGTTATCCCACTTAGATGATTCCACTCTGCTTGTTATATGTTGGCCACTATACACCGTAAGAGGACAACATGAAAATGGCTAATTATACCCTCCATCTCCAAGAAAGTTGAGGAACATTAAGAACTGATATAGATATCAAAGACTTTTCACTAGATGATCGAGGGGACAGGTCAACCATGTCCTTAAGATGATTGAGTGGATCAAATGTGTCCGAGAATGGTCCCAGAGGATAACATGTGGATCATGCTTCAAATTCCTACCGATTCCTTTCCGCTTTATAATGAATTTTAATATGAACAAACTTGAGACCCTCCCAGCTCCTCACATGAGAGAAGCGAGAGTACCATCAAGAAAGAGAAGCTCTCATATTAGTGAGACCAAAGAAAAAGAATAGAAGACCATTAAGAAGGGCAAGGGCAGGGCAAATTGTGAAAGGTAAAGACCCAACAAAGGACAAAGGCCAACTACATTAAATGAGCCTGGAAGAGGAACCGCAAAGTACTTGAGAGGCGAAATTTGCATACATTAGGTATTCATTATCTAATTTGTTAATCGTATGATAACACATGGGTATTGATACCGAGTATTTATCATATGTAATTCGCATTTCTGCAGACTTAGATCAGAGGCGAGATGGACCTTAAGATGGGCAATGGAGCAAAGGTCATGAGTGGTTATTGGCAAGGTCACTTTATATCTCATCGTGATGTTATGCATTAGATACATGCTATTATGTTCTTCTATTATCAAAAACATTATTTCCATTTCATGTTTGTTATTGGATATAAATTAGTTTTGAGAACAATGGTTGTTCAATAATATAGATCAAATCATCACGAGGAATATTGCATAATAGTTTATTTATGCTAGATAAGGCCCACATATCAAGTGAGTCTAAGAGAAACGAAAGTGGAGAATGACAGAAAAGGTTTAAAACCCTTCGATCGATCAGAGGTGAGTACTTATATAGTTCAACTCCTCAAAGATTAGAGATCTTATCCCAATGGACACCTCCTTATACACTACAAATTAATGGTATATCGTAAAGGAGGAATCGACATTGTTAGACATCGTCCATGATATGTTTGACCTACCCATCTTATTCTCGGGTATATGAGACCGCAACTTACCTTTCTGAATCAAACTAAATCTGATGTCTACCATAGAGATATGGAATGAACCCATATTCAAGTTTTTAAGATTTGCTGCTGTAAGAGACACAACCCAATAAGTTGGAATCTAGAAATCATAAGTTCTATACAAAGAAACTTTGGGTATTATTTCATCACCCCGAGGATAAATGTCTTATAGCCAAGAGAACAGTTCCTTGAGAAGAAACACATTCTTAGTGGAGACAAAGCATGATAGAGTTGAGGAGGTTAGAGAACACTCAAGCACCATTCCAATTTTTATACCTAATAATAACAAGTCTAACTCATTTAGGTCCGATAGATATCATCCTGAGAGATATGGACATATGAAGAGAGGATGTTGAGGATATTGATCCTTCTCGAGAGGCTACATGACATCACTGAAATGGTAAAAGCCATGAATCGAAATGGATTCCATGTACTCCTCAGTTTGGAATCAGTTGATGCAGAATATGTAATTGCAAGTGGATCTTCAAAAAGAAGATTGAAGTAGATAGAAATGAGACCTATAAAGCAAGGCTAGTGGCTATTAGCCAAAGGCATTACTATGATGAAACTTTATCATGAACATGACAAAATCCATCAATTTATTAAGATCATGATTTGAATCTGAGGATGATGAAGTCAATTGATGGTTATTTGATCTAATCCATGAGATAAGCGCAATTAACTATGATAGAGCAAATTACCAAAGTCAAATTTGGAAGTTCAAGAGTCCATGGTCAAAGATCATCGTATGCTTGTTTCAGCAACCAGATGAAATCGGACTTGCAAAGGTTTGAAGTTCGCCTAAATATCGCCGGAGGTTCGGAGATAACCGAAGGTTGTATGGTGCCAAAGACTCGTCAACTCGCCATAGAATCCGGAGCCACCGAGTATTCACAAGGAATGAGGATTGTGTCCCGGAAGACTTTAAAGCTCTTCTGATGATAACTTGATGGTCTTGGTATAATTTGGCTAGAAGATCATTAAATACTTAATTAGGTATAGAATGGGTGTTAATCCTATCTAGACTGATGCAATGTTTTACATGTATGAGGGGCCCATACTGGCATCCGATCAGAGATCGAATTGCTTTCAGAGCACCGCTCTTGAGAATGTGGTAGTACACCTTCATGTCTGGCAGCTGAAAATTTGCAACCATTCTAGGATCGCTAAGCTGAGTGAAAGACAGCAAAGTGTGTCAAGCAATCTTCAGAGACTATCCAAATTTCGCATAAAGACTTTTTCGCGGGATTAATCCAAAAGCTCTACAAATACTTTACTTCTAAAGGTTTGCTTGTTAGAGGAGTCTGCCATAGCAAATTCCTGCTTTTAATTATTCAAGTGTTCACCTCCTTCTTCTAATTGTAAAAATTCTGTAAAGAGAGGGAACCTGATGGAAATCATCAATTTAGCAACCATACACCCCGATAGCTAAAGAGCTATGATACATATGGAATGCAAATTGACACCCTCCAACGAATTGAAACAAGGCGGATCATTGAAGAATGAAGTAAAGGAAACTATTCTAATTACTTATCAATAGAAAATTGATAAAATAACTTGAATAGCACTTTGAATTCCCTTAAGACGCCACAAACTAACAAGTCTGATAAGTCAAAGGAAAAGCAAAGATTTGGTTTGAACGCCACAAGCAAAAAAAGCCTGATAAGTTCTAAAGTTCATGCAAGAACTTGAAAACAAAACACTCACCGGTATTGAAGAATTGTTATCTTTCCAAATTGTCTGTGCTTATTTGATTCATTCTCATTTATATAGTATGAGGTTTAGTACAAAGGGAATGAATGCATTAAATAACATTCATATTCGAATTCATGATTTTTGTAATCATGCTGAATGGACTTTTATTCTTTAAGATGAGGTCTTCAAATTTGTCCTTCTCTTCATGATCATGTTGACCATTTTAGGCTCTTCTTCCAACCATAGAATCTTGATGAGTCTTGACTAGCTTGATCCTTCCAAATGTTTTCAACAAAGTGTTAAGGCTTTTCATCCTCTTAGCTTTAGATCTCGCATGGTCCTCCATGAATAGTTAAAGGGTCTTTAATCGAATTATGATCAACTTGCGGTTTATATCCTTCCTTCTCGGAAAGGATGGTCTAATCATAGCCTCATCACCTACATCAAACAAAGATAGATCAAACATTGAATGCATTAACGCCATACTCACCGGTAGTTCCATATATGCGTTGTCAGATTTTGAAGGACTTGAAATGGACCATCTCCTCTGGCATTAGTTTAGACTTATGATTGAAATCTTTCCTTTCTTATGTACCCAAACCAGTTCAATACTACTTGTGGCCTTTTTGTGTTGTTTATATTGTAGAGTTTTCTTTTCAATTTGTGTTCGGATTTTTCATGCAATGCTTTTACAAATTCAACTTTTTGCTTACCATCCAAATTAGCTTTTTCCAATGGTAAAGGTAGCAAATCCATAGGAGTTAATGGATTGAACCCATACACAACTTCAAATGGGGAATGATTTGTTGTAGCATGCACACTTCTATTATAAGCAAACTCCACATGTGGCAAACACTCTCCCAATTTTTTAAATTTTTTGGAATTATGGCCTCAAAAGTGTTGATAAAGTTCGATTTACCACTCCGCTTGCCCATCTGTGGATGACAAGTGGTTGAATACAACAATCTTGTACCCAACTTACTCCAAAGTGTTCTTCAAAAGTGACTAAGAAACTTCACATCTCAATCACTCACAATTGTCCTTGGGATGCCATGTAACCTCACAATTTGATGAAAATCATCAATTTAGCAAACATACACCCCGATAGCTAAAGAGCTATGATACATATGGAATGCAAATTGACACCCTCTAATGAATTAAAAACAAGACGGATCGGATCGTTCAAGAATGAAGTAAGGAAAACTATTCTAATCACTTATCAATAGAAAATTGATGAAATAACTAGAATAGCACTTTGAATTCCCTTAAGATGCCATAAACTAATAAGTCTGATAAGTCAAAGGAAAAGCAAAGATTTAGTTTGAACGCCACAAGCAGAAAATCCTGATAAGTTCTAAAGTTCATGCAAGAACTTAAAACAAAACACTCATCTGTTGAAGAAATGCTATACTTCCCAAATTTTTCTTACATCGAGTCAACCTCATTTATATAGTATGAGATAGTGATAAAAAAGGAATGAATGCATTAAATAACATTCATATTCCTAATTCATGAATTTTGGTAAACTTGGCTGAATGGACTTTTATTCTTCAAGATGAGGTCTTCAAATTTGTCTCTCTCTTCATGATCATATTGACCATTTTAGGCTCTTCTTGCAACCATAGAATCTTGATTGAGTCTTGACTAGCTTGATCTGGTTCATATCATAATTTCTTTGAAAAATAGTCCCGCAACATGTGTTGCATCATCTATTTTATGGCAAGGAATGAAATGTGCCATCTTGCTAAACCTATCAACAACAACAAAAATAGAATCTCTCCCTCCTTTTGACCTAGGTAAACCTAAGACAAAGTCCATGGATATATCAACCCAAGGTTCACTAGCTATAGGAAGGGGTGTATATAACCCATGAGGCATTACTTTAGATTTAGCTTGTTTACAAGTGATGCATTTCTCACACAATTTTTCAATATCCCTTTTCATGTACAAAAGAAATGATCACTTAACACATCTAAAGTTTTTCTAACTCCAAAATGTCCCATTAAACCTCCACTACGTGCTTCTCTCACAAGTAATTCTCTCATTGAACATTGAGGAACACATCTTGTTTTCTTTGAAAAGAAAACCATCAAGCCTAAAGAACTTATCAAAACCCCCTTTCTCACATGCCCCATAAACATTAGCAAAATCATGGTCAGAATTGTATAAATCTTTAATGTATTCAAAACCCAATAATTTTGCATCAAGTTTAGAAATTAGAGCATACCTTCTAGAAAGAACATCGACGACCACATTTTCTTTACCTTGTTTGTACTTGATGATGTATGGAAAGGATTCAATAAACTCCACCCATTTTGCATGCCTATGACTTAGCTTTCCTTGTCCTTTGAGATATTTCAAAGACTCATGATCGGTGTGTATAATGAATTCCTTGTGCCAAAGATAGTGCTGTCTCTAACACTCTTACCAGAGCATAAAATTCCTTATCATATGTTGAGTAGTTAAGACTTGCTCCATTTAGCTTCTCACTAAAGAATGCAATGGTCGACCCTCTTGCATTAAGACTCCTCCAATACCTACTTCACTGCATCACACTCAATCTCAAAAGTTTTAGCAAAGTTAGGTAAAGCAAGCAAAGGTGCTGAATCGAGTTTGTCTTTAAGCAAGTTAAAAGCATCATCTTGTTGTTTACCCCATCTGAATTCAATATTCTTTTGATGCATTCAGTTAATGGTGCAGCAATGGTAGAAAAATCTTTAATAAATCTTCTATAAAAGCTAGCAAGACCATGAAAACTTCTAACATCACTAACACTAGTGGGTTTTGGCCACTCTTTAATTACTTTTATTTTTTCTTGTTCAACATGTATTCTTTTATCGTTTATAACATATCTAAGAAAAGTAATTTCATTAGTGCAAAAAGTGCATTTCTGTAGATTAGCATATAACTTTTCTTTTCTAAGCACATCAAAAATAGCTTTTAAATGTGTTATATGTTCATCTAAACTTTTGCTATACACAAGTATATCATCAAAATAAACCACTATAAACTTTCCAATGTAAGCACGCAAAATATGGTTCATCAATCTCATAAAAGTGCTAGGTGCGTTAGCCAAAAGGCATCACTAACCATTCATATAAACCATGTTTAGTTTTAAAGCAGTTTTCCATTCATCACCCTCATGCATTCTTATTTGATGATATCTAGATTTCAAATCAATTTTTGAAAATAGACAAGAACCATGCAATTCATCTAACATGTCATCTAGCCTAGGAATAGGATGTCGATACTTTATCGTGATTTTGTTGATGGCTCTGCAATCAACACACATTCTCCAAGATCCATCCTTTTTAGGCACCAAAAAAATAGGAACTGCGCATGGACTCATGCTTTCTCGCACATACCCCTTTTCCATAAGCTCACTGACTTGCTTTTGGATTTCCTTGGTCTCTTCTAGGTTGCATCTATATGCTGGCCTAAGACTAACTATTAGGATCAGTTCGACACTAAGAAGGGTGAATTAGTGCAACAGTAAAGATTATATTGAATTTGGTGATTTCAAAAAACTTCATATGATGAAAATCGATTTCGATGAAAGTTATATCAAAAACATGTTTAACTTGAAGGTGACTGTGAGAAAGTAGTGAGGAAGTAGGAGCAGCAACATAAATAGGTTTGTAGTAAGGATAAAAAGCAAGAAGAAAATACAAACTGATTTTTATAGTGATTTGATCATCCGACCTACGTCCATTCTTGATTCCCCTTCACTTGAGGCCACTAGCTTCCACTAGCAGTCTTACTTCAATGGACAAAGACTAATCTCCTTTTTACTGCCCTCTCTTATAAGATTTTCCTCACTCTCCCTTAAAGTACACTTGTATATTTAAGGAGGAGGGACACTATGTTATTACAAGGGTTTTAATAGAGTTTTGGCTTTTTTTTTTGGCTCAATTCTTGCTATTCTAAGCAAGATCAGCTGGGGTATTTATAGACCCCAAGTGGATTTAAATTTAGAGTATAAATTTGAATCACTACGCTTTCTGTGGTAGCACCACTTGTGCATAGTGGTACCATCGCGATACAAACGGGCGACCACCACTAGTCGATGGTACCATCGCCTGCACTATCAAACTAGATAATACCATCGCTAGACAAGGTCTCGGCTATTGACCTTGGGCAATTCCGCCACCCAAACTTTTAGGAGACCAAACCTTGGGAGGTTCCACCGCTCCAATCTAGCGGTGCCACCACTAGACAAGGTTCAACAACTTGTTTCGGCCTTGAGTTTGGCCCAAACCTATTCGAGTATGGGCTCAATTAGCCCATAACTGAGTTGGTCCAATTTCAACCTAATTATACCTAATCCTACTTTGATCTAGATAATTATTATTACAAAGCAAATCAATTTATCGCCTAGTATGTCATTGGTCCATCAGCGCTTCGTCCGACTCTTCGATGCATCGTTCATTCTTGTGACCTGTTACCTAATCGGCAGTTGTCCTCTGCAACTCTGATCTCCTTGGCGCAACTCCACTCTTCTTGGCTTGATGCTTGAATCTTTTATCCGAAGCCTTCTACCGATACGTCGATCGATCCTTCGCTCGACATCCAATCTTTTGACATATTTTCCTCTAGCCCAACATCGATTCTTCCTACTTCAATTATCTAATCCTAATCAAAAGTCGACTTGTGTGACTCAAAACATAGTTAGATCACAAAACACAATCAATTAATTTCATCATCAAAATTCAAGATTCAACAATAATTAGACTAACTCAATTAGAGGCCCATTTGACCTAAGTTAACGCTATGTTGGGCCAAGAGAAAGGCCTAAATAATGACCCAAAAGGTGGGTCAGGCAATGGCACCTTTAGAATAGGTGGTGGAATCGCTCAGCTTTAGACTTAATCTCCAAGACTATTAGGTTTACTCTCTACGAGGTGGTACCACCCATGTGCCATGGTACCATCAAATTGATAGTACCACCATGTCGAGCAAACTAGGCGGTGGTATGATCTGCTGGTAGTGACTCAACAGAAAATTTCAAGATCACGATTGAAAATGGGCGTAACTTCCTCAATCAGGTCAGATTGACCCGATTCCAAAAGCCACCGATCAAGGACTCGTAGATCTACAACTTTCATATTTTGAGTTTCCACAAATGAGTTCTGTGGAGTGAGCGATTCTGGGAGGAAGTGGACGAGGTAATCGTGAGCCATGGGGATGTAAATAACTCCAGGATATGGAAGGTTTATCACCTAAGCCTAGAGGCACAAGCCACCACCAAGGAAAAAGGACCGAGATAATTGCAGTTCACCACCAAGGCTTAAAGGAAATTCCACCAGCCAAGGACCGAGATAAAGAACTGTTTAATTCACCACCAACGATGTTGGATAAAGAATCGAGATAAAATTCAACTCACAAGAGGAACTTTCATTCATTCAACCAGTCCCCTTACAAATGAGAATATGTCTCATTATATAGATATTAGACTCAAAAACAACATGGAACTACCCAAACATTAAAGACTAACAAGACTAAATAGCATTAAAGGTCTAGGAACTAGGGAATGATAAATGACATGGGACTAGGAGCCTTAACTCTCGCCTTCAAAATTTATCCACCAACAATAACTAGCAAATATCCACTTCCAAAGAGCATTAAATCACTTTGGAACTTATCCTGAATAACTCCTCTTGATATAGCATCAATCAGAACGAATTTTGATATTGGTATCATCATTCCTTATCCCATCAAGTAAGTTATAACCTAGTTTTGGCATGAATAAGTACCGATAGTGTTTGTTTAAGGAATCACAGATTTTGATATTGGTATCATCATTCCTTATCCCATCAAGTAAGTTGTAACCGGGTTAGTTTTGGCATGAATAAGTACCGATAGTGTTTGTTTTGGCCAAGGAATCAGAGACTTAAGGATTGATCAGTAGTCTCGATGCTCCCGCATCATTCTCCCGGTTGTTTGAGATTTGTCCTCAACCGATGTCAAGTCATCATCGCCCAAGTAAGGAGAAAGATCACCTACATTAAAAGTTGCCAAACTCCATATTCTCCAGAAGATCAATCTTGTAAGCATTTTCGCCAATTCTCTCGAGAACTTCAAATGGACCCACCTCGGGCATAAGCTTATTCTTCCACGAAGGAAATCTTTCCTTCCTTAAATGTAACCACACAAGATCACCGGTTGGAAATGAGTCTTCCTCCGATGTTTATTAGCTTTCTTCCTATAAGACTCGTTAGCCTTCTCGATCTTACTGAATCTGCTCATGGAGTTTTTTATTGATTCAGCTTTCTTCTTTGCCATCAAAGTTCACTTGTGAATTGGATGGAATAGGAATTAAATCAATCGGTGTGAGCGGATTGATTCCATACACAATTTCAAGGCGACTGATCAAGAGTATAACTCGCGATCGACATAAGTTTAACTCAAAGATGTGCAAGCTTCAAATCCCAATCTTTTAGGATTTACTAACCATTCCTCAAGTAACGAGTGAGAGTGCGATTGGTTACCTCCGCTTGGCCATCGGTTTGAGGATGACAAGTGGTGCTGAATAGAAGTCCTGGTTCCAAGCATTCTCCATAAGGTCTTCCGTAAATAACTTAAAAATTTAGAATCACGATCGATACAATGGTCTTTGGTACTCCATGAAGGCGAATGATCTCCTTGAAATAAAGATCACCACATGAGATGCATCATCCGTCTTGTGGCATGGAATAAAATGGGCCATTTTAGAAAACCGATCAACAACCACCATAATGGCATCTTTTCCCCTCTGAGTTCTTGGAAGAGCCACAATAAAATCCATGCTCACATCTTCCCAGAAATGTAATGGGAAAGTATACATGGTGGAAATGACTCTTTCTCTTTACAAGTTGCACACCTCAAGATGATAGCATTTCGTCTCCACTCATCTTTTGCCAATAAAGTGCTCTTGAAGGATTTCAAGAGTTTTGTTCATCTTGAGTGACCATGACCTCCACCATGTGCTTCTCGGATCAACAATTCTCAAATGAACTCTTGGCACATAATCGATTTCCCTTGAAAAGAAAACCATTTTGGACAGAATATGTACCTTGAATTCCATGTTTGCAACTATCGATAATAGTAGAGAACTCTGGGTCTTCAGAATATAGTTCTTTCATGGATTGAAAACCATGAATTCTAGAATCAAGACATAGCATAGTATCTTCTTCATAAAGCATCCAACAACATTAGTATGGCCTTTATGTTCAAAGCGAAGAAAAGATTGAAGAAATTCTACCCATTTGGCATGCTGAGTTGAGTGCGTTGGCCATAATAAACTTCAAAGATCATGATCAGAATGAAGTAAAAGTTAGCAATAGTGACTCATGATCAACTCTTCATGTGAACTCCTTATCATAAGTTGAGTAGTTCTTCTTTGAATCAGTTAACTTTTCACTAAAATATGCTGATATGAACCAGATCAAGCTAGTCAAGACTCAATCAAGATTCTATGGTTACAAGAAGAGCCTAAAATGATCAATATGATCATGAAGAGAGAAAGACAAATTTGAAGACCTCATCTTGAAGAATAAAAGTCCATTCAGCCATGTTTACCAAAATTCATGAATTAGGAATATGAATGTTATTTAATGCATTCATTCCCTTTGTACTATCCTCATACTATATAAATGAGGTTGACTCTCGATGTAAGAAGACAATTTGGAAAGATAACAATTCTTCATGAGTGTTTTGTTTTAAGTTCTTGCATGAACTTTAGAACTTATCCTTTTTACTTGTGGCATTCAAACCAAATCTTTGCTTTTCCTTTGACTTATCGGACTTGTTAGTTTGTAGTCTTAAGGAATTCAAAGTGCTATTCAAGTTATTTATCAATTTTCTATTGATAAGTAATTAGAATAGTTTCCTTTACTTCATTCTTGAACGATCCGCCTTGTTTCAATTCGTTGGAGGTGTCAATTTGCATTCCATATGTATCATAGCTCTTTAGCTATCGAGTGTATGGTTGCTAAATTGATGATTTCCATCATTTGGTATCGAGCATGGCTCAAGTTTGAGTTTGCTTATCCATCTTATTTTCCTGTTCTCTTATTCTTCTCTTATCACGATATCCATAATTGCTATTCTTCTTTTTGCCTTATTGCTATGTTTCTTGTGTTATTACTGTTTGTTTTTCATATTGTTTCCTCTCACTTTATCGTCAAAAAAAAGAAAGAGAAAAAAAGTTAAAAAAAAAGAGAAAATCAAAAGTAAAAAAAAGGAGTGGAAATCAAGATCAAAGAAAAATAAAGTGAGGAGAAGATCAAAGGTCAAAAAAAAAAAAGAAAAAAAGAAAGAAAGAAAGAAAGAGATCGAAATTATAAAAAAAAATTTGTGATTTCAGGGACTTCTTGAAAATTACAAAATTCTATCTTCATAATTTTGAATTCTTGTTTCTAGTTTGAATTTTTTTTCATTCCAGAAAATTTTCTTTATTCATTTGATACTTGAATTCTAATCTTTGCTTATTATTGAAGTGTATTACACACACCTTTAAACTTGGCTTACATTTTTTTTTTTGCTTTTATGTCCAATTTCAATACCCTTGAATTGCCACAATCTGAATTGTTTGTTTAAGTTTCTTAGTTAATCTAAGAACTCAAAGAACAAAACAAGAGGTAAAAGGCAAGAGTGGTGAGATCAATATCGAGAAAAAACCATACATTGTGTGAAAACACGAGTGGAGTGAATCAAATCTTGATGAAACACGTGAGAGAGTGTTGGTGAGGCTATTCTAACTTTGTTTTTAGGTTGCAAATATGTCTAAAGAAAGGAAGCGAGTTCTTCATCAAATGATCTTTGCTTCAAGCAATGCAACAACAATTTGAGCGTATGTTCAAAGTGATAGGAGATGTAAGAGATCATCTAGAAAGGCATGATGATGCAATTAATAGATTGGAAGGTGAACCACGGCGTAGAGACAAGCATTCATCCATGATGAATATAATGATAGAAATGACCTCGCGATGACCAAGTCACTCTAATTGGTCAAAATGTTAATCCTGAGACAAACTAGGAGAGGCGTTTTGATGGTGTGGACGAAACATAGCGCATCAAAATGAAAATTCCTTCTTTTCAAGGAAAGAATAATCCAGATACTTATTTGGAGTAGGAGCGAAAAGTGGAGCTAATCTTTGAATGTCACAACTACTCCGAAGAGAAAAAGGTAAAATTGCTTTGAATTTTGTGATTATGCTATAATTTGGTGGGATCAATTATGTAAAGGCAGTATAGAAATGGTGAAAGGCAGTAGAGACTTGGATAGAGATGAAACAAATCATGAGGAGGAGATTCGTCCCAAGTCATTACTATCGGGATTTGCATCAACGACTGCAAACTTTGACACAAGGTTCCATGAGCGTTGATGAATATCACAAGGAGATGGAGATAGCCATGATAAGGGCTAATGTGGAGGAAGACCGTGAGGCTACAATGGCTCGATTCCTAAGTGGATTAAACAAGAACATTGGTGATCTTGTGGAATTACAGCATTATGTGGAGATTGATGATATGGTGAATATGGCCATGAAGATTGAGAGACAACTCAAAAGAAAAGGCACAAGGTATGATTCAAAACCTTATTCGGGTTTTTCTTCATCTTGGAAATCGAATTGGAGTAAAAAGGATGATAAACCCATTGTTAAGCCCAAAATTGATGGAATTAAAGGCAAAAATAAATTTGGCAACAAGGGTAAAGGTGAGAATCAACCTAATCAAAGTAGAGGTCATATGAACCAGATCAAGCTAGTCAAGACTCAATCAAGATTCTATGGTTGCAAGAAGAGCCTAAAATGGTCAATATGATCATGAAGAGAGAAAGACAAATTTGAAGACCTCATCTTGAAGAATAAAAGTCCATTCAACCATGTTTACCAAAATTCATAAATTAGGAATATGAATGTTATTTAATGCATTCATTCCCTTTGTACTATCCTCATACTATATAAATGAGGTTGACTCTCAGTGTAAGACAGACAATTTGGAAAGATAACAATTCTTCAACACCGGTGAGTGTTTTGTTTTAAGTTCTTGCATGAACTTTAGAACTTATCAGGCTTTTCTGCTTGTGGCGTTCAAACCAAATCTTTGCTTTTCCTTTGACTTATCAGACTTGTTAGTTTGTGGCGTCTTAAGGAATTCAAAGTGCTATTCTAGTTATTTCATCAATTTTCTATTGATAAGTAATTAGAATAGTTTCCCTTACTTCATTCTTGAGCGATCCGCCTTGTTTGATTCGTTGGAGGTGTCAATTTGCATTCCATATGTATCATAGCTCTTTAGCTATCGGGTGTATGGTTGCTAAGTTGATGATTCCCATTATTTGGTATCAAAGCACAGCTCAAGTTTGAGATTTGCTTATCTATTTATTTGTTATCTTTTAACTTTTCCTATTCTCTTATCGCAATATCCATAATTGCTATTCTTCCTTTCTCCTTATTGTTGTGTTTCTTGTGCTATTACTATTTGTTCTTCATTTTTTTTCTCTCACTTTATTGTCAAAAAAAAAGAAAGAGAGCAGAAAATTCAAAAAAGAGAGAGAAAATCAAAAGTGAAAAAAAGGGAGAGGAAATCAAGATAAAAAAAAAGAGAGGAGAAGATCAAAGGTCAAAAAAAAAAAAGAAAGAAAGAAAGAAAGAAAGAAAGAGATCAAAATTATAAAAAAAAAATTATGAATTCAGGGACTTCTTGAAAATTACAGAACTTTGTCTTCATAATTTTAAATTCTTGTTTCAGGTTTGGAATTTTTTCATTCCAGAAAATTTTGTTTATTCATTTGATACTTGAATTCTAATCTTTACTTATTATTGAAGTGTATTACTCACACCTTTAAACTTGGACATTTTTGCTTTTATATCCAATTTCAATACCCTTGAATTGCCACAATCTGAATTGTTTGTTTAAGTTTCTTAGTTAATCAAAGAACTCAAAGAACAAAACAAGAGGTAAAAGGCAAGAGTAGTGAGATCAATATCGAGAAAAAAAAGCCAAACATTGTG
Source organism: Musa troglodytarum (assembly GCA_023547065.1). Classification (NCBI taxonomy): domain Eukaryota; kingdom Viridiplantae; phylum Streptophyta; class Magnoliopsida; order Zingiberales; family Musaceae; genus Musa; species Musa troglodytarum. The sequence goes on along the minus strand of CP097509.1, from coordinate 29,367,237 downwards.
TGAAAATACGAGTGAAGTGAATCAAATCTTGAGTGAAACACGTGAGAGTGTTGGTGAGGCTATTCTAACTTTGTTTTTCAGGTTACAAACATGGCTAAAGAAAAAGATGCAAGTTCTTCATCAAATGATCTTTTGCTTCAAGCAATGCAACAACAATTTGAACGTATGTTCAAAGTGATGGGAGATGTAAGAGATCATCTAGAAAGGCATGATGATGCAATTAATAGATTCGAAGGTAAACCACGGCGTAGGAGACAAACATTCATCCATGAAAATAATGGCAGATGACCTCGGCGATGACAAGTCACTCTAATTGGTCAAAATGTTAATCCTACGAGACAAACTAGGAGAGGACATTTTGATGGTGTGGAAGAAACATAGGCAGCATCAAAATGAAAATTCCTTCTTTTCAAGGAAAGAATAATCCAGATACTTATTTGGAGTGGGAGCGAAGCTAATCTTTGAATGTCACAACTACTCAGAAGAGAAAAGGTAAAATTAGTCTGCTGTTGAATTTTGTGATTATGCTATAATTTGGTGGGATCAATTATGTAAAAGCAGTAGAAATGGTGAAAGGCCCGTAGAGACTTGGATAGAGATGAAACAAATCATGAGGAGGAGATTCGTCCCAAGTCATTACTATCGGGATTTGCATCAACGACTGCAAACTTTGTGATGCGTTGGTGGGTGAGTAATTCCGGAACGGGTAATTTTCTTTGGAATTTTCTAAATGTTATCCTTGGAGATAACTGAATTACTAGACGTTATCCTTGGTGTCTTGTGGAATTCGATTATCACTGGAAATTTTGATTTGGTGATAGTTGCCATAAAATTCAGATCACCTCGACCAAAAATTATACTATCATTCTTCATCTTGAAAAAATCAAAATAAAATAGAAACGATCTTCTTAAGGTAAAGAGGCAAAAATGAGATCATTAGAGAGTATTAGAAACAACTTTTTAAGTGAGGGCATGGAGGCAATGAGCAGAATGTCTAATAATTGAAGTGAGCTCATGTGAGAGAGGCGAAGCACGCTCGTCGCCGAGAGCGGAAAGGGGTCGATTCACGCAGATAGCTCAAGTGATGAATGGTGTGTAAGCTCCCAGTGAATTTGAGTCTACTCATTGTTCATCCCTCATGCTGTCTTACCCATTGCTTAAATAGGTGGACGGATGGCATGTAGCTTGCATAGTGGCCTCATGGCTGTGCAATGGTCAACTTAGCGATGGTTGGGCGATAGAGGAGAAGCGGCGTCGATCAAATCGTGGAGTAATGGAGCAGAGGGGCAATGCGTCATCAGTACACCCAAGACCAGTGAGTCATAGTTAATACAACTATCAAAAGCCATCTGGGGGCGATCTTGAGGCTTGGGGTGTTGCAAAAACTGTTGCCGACTAAGATCTGGCGGATTTGGTGTCGTGTAATCTGCAGATAAGGGGTGAGCTCAAGAAAAACGATGATCGAGTTGAAGGTTCATAAAAATGAGCCCCAAGAGAGAAAAGTCAACGTCGTTAGTATAGCAGCTAGCCTAGGAAGCCGATGGTCGAGATGCTCAAGAATGAGTAAGAAGCCGTTGGGATAAAGGATCGGCATCAATGTACAATCAACGTTGATGTCGGTGAGACGCTAGGCCACAAACCAATGGTTGAGGTACTCGGGACCATGTAAGAAGGTTTCAAAGAGGCGTCAATCCATTGACGTCGTTTGGTAATAAGAATTGGTCATGACGAAAGCCATAACCAACATTGGATATAGAAGGAATCTTGAGGCCTGAGAGCCGATGGTTGAGCTCAAGACCAAAAGCGATATCGCCGAAGTTGACGGGCGGAGCTCAAGTGAAGACCTTCGGGCTCATTGGCGATATGAAAGGTTAACAGGCATAGGGAAGATTGAGGCGCTCAAGACACGGAAAAGAAGCCGCGTAGAAAAAGCTGATAGTCTTGGTATGACATCTTTGGGTAAGTGCCCTGACCGTCATCTTGTTATAGCTGTTATTGCCGTCGATCTATTGAAGGCGGTGTTGCGGTGTCATCTTGTTTTGCCTAGCGAAAGAGAGCTTTTCTATAAATAGCGAGCTGACACTCTGTCACTTTTGTAGTGAGTTTTCTCTCTAGTCTGAGTCATCTTCCTTGAGTTTCCTTCTTGCTCCGGTGTTCTTTGACTTCTTTGATTCCTTCCACTATAGGTTGTGCGTGATGGCTTTCCACTCCTCCTCATCTGCTTCTTCCTCTTCCTTTGACAAGTGTGATCTTCATCTCCTTCTTCTAGCCCTTCCTCAGTCAGGAGGCAGCGCGTGCGCTAGAGGCCATAATGTGGATGATTTGGATGGCGCATGGTAGATTCTGGCGCGCTGCATGGAAGAATACAGCCTTTTGGCTAAAGTAGGGCAGCGGGCTTTCGAGTTCTAAGAGTTTGCCGACCATCGATGCCTTAGAATGCGCCTTGCATCCCATCATGTATGCTCTCACGTGGCGTATTCGCACAAATAACTCTAACTCTTGGCGGTATCGTGGCTTTCACGAATGCCATTGAAGTCCCCGAATAACCTCTTCCTCTCATTAGCCTTTTCAAGGGTGATACTTCCTTGCCCCACAGTTCGGTTAGCGCACCACCATAATAAAGATGGAACGCTTCGCACCGTATGCAAATGCTTTGGGGTTCGGTGTCAAGGACCATTGATAACTAAACTCAATGCCGAGGGCGTGCTCACCTCGGCGGTTGAGGTAATCCTCCTTCCTCAAGCCATCAATGTCGAATGGCTTGTGGAGGCGGACTTAGTCGTGCTCACGAGGTACTATTGTTGTCTCACATCTTTAGGCTTGCTTGGCCTCCGGTTTCTAACTCATCCTCATTCTTGTAGAATGGTGAACATGCGGTCCTTTCATGACTCGGGTCTCAAGCCATCTGCCTCTCGGGTCAAGCGGGGGGTGGTTCAGATAGCGTCCCAAGAAAGGGCCAAGGCCAGGGCGTGGTACTGAGGAGCGCTCACGGCCGAGACGAGAGGCCGGGCGCCGCTCTGAGAGTCTTTGGTGAAAGGACGGCGGGAAGCGGCGTCCTCCATCCATGAAAGACCTATGCAGAGTCACGTCGGAAGGATCGCCATTCCTCATGATGGCGATTTCGCCATGTCGACCCTGATGGCATGATGCATCAGGACAAGGTATGGTCAGAGAGCCCTCGGCCGCTACCTGGCGCTCCATCAGGCGCTCGACCTATAGCTCCTGGAAGCACTCATCGAATCAGCCAAGTCGGTGTTGTGGGTAAGCGCATCTTGCGTGTACTCTCTTGGCTAAGCGCTTCATCTTTTCAGCTTTCCTTCTATGCGAATCTAGCGGCCCTTATCGGCCGGGTATCGATTGGTAATTGTCAGCGCAACCTCGAGTTCGCCGCATGAAAGGCGGTCTAGGCGATTCTTCTTTGCCAGCGTCGGCCGGCGTGAAGCGTGAAGTCACGCAGCCACTCGAGCCTGGCGTGAGGCCAAGCTGCGAGCATCGACAGAACCTCCGGATGAAGGCTTCAAGCTGACCTCGAGGCGAGAAGAGATCTTGCAAGGATAGGACCAACGATGGCGTCAAGTGAGCTTCCTCCTCATTTGACCATATCATGATATGGGTATAAGGTTGCGGGGTTTGCGTGCCCTCCAATCGGATCGAGAGGATTTTACCTCATTGTGATACATGCGGCGAGTTCCCGCCGGCAGCCTTCTTTCAAGAGTTTTTCTTCTTTTTGGACCTTCCCTTGCCTATGTAATCTTGCTTCCCCTCTGCCCATTTTATACTCATCTTTTAGTAATACAATTTCTTTTCATAAATAAAATTTTCAACTTCATTCCAATAGGAGTCACATATGCTTTACATTTGTCATTAGACAAAATATAGGTCAAGTTGTCCTCAATTCTGAGTCAAAGTCGGGAGCGTTATGACAACCTTGATTACGGTAGGGCCTTCCCACTTAGTGCGAACGCCTTGAGTTGGCGGGTCGCTCACTTGTCTAACACTAAGTCTCCCATCCAGAGTCGACACCTTCTTGTTATAATGGCAGCACTTGTATGCGAGCATCTTCGTGCGGCGTTGGCCACTGCGTTCTTCGTCTAGGGAACTCCAGGGCAGTGGATTCTAGTTCTCCACTCGGAATGAATGACTAACTCGGTGCTTCACGCGAATCAGTGTAGGGGACTCACAAGTCTTTATCCGCAAAGACCGGATGTTGAGCTCGTCGACCAGCTCGTCGGGCTTCCAAAGTCCTTTCTAAGTCCATGGGGATAGATCGGTTGGTCACCTCCAGTTTCGAAGCTAAACCTCAGGGATGTGATAAATGAAGAACTCAAGCCAGTCTTTGGCCCGGTTCTTATCTAAATAACTTGGGCCAAATAATCGATGTTCTTCCATGAACAATTCGACCCGCTCAAGTAATGTTGCGATCGGCTTCCACCACTTAGAAATAATCTATCCCCACGATGATATGTCTCCGGCCAGAAGAGGTCCATTCCCCATTGGCGAAAAATAGCGCAATATGAGGTGGCACGCGAGGCTGCGAGACACCTGCAAGTGTCGCACCGTTCAGAACCTTGGCGTCTGCAACGTCGGCCATAATAAAGCGTAATTGAACCAACGTTCGGCGCTTGTGCTCCCCACAAGTGTGAACCTCGGCGAGAATCACCGCTCCTTGATCTAAACATCGCATGAGGATGGGAAAATGACCTTTTAGAGCGGTCGCCAATCTCGCGTACCACGCCTGTTTGCTTGACCTCATCCTCGGCGAGATTCCATCGCGCTTATACTTGACTTCAGGATCCACGTTGGAAGGTGACTCCGGGTCTATCTCCATGATGGCGCCGATGTGCGCTCTTCGACCTGATGTTCCTCGATGCTCCGAGGCTAATTTCGCGCTGGTCCGCGCTCGTTTTGACACGACCTGGGCAGTGAAGCGAGAAAGTTAGAGGTTTGGGCTTTACCTTGGTGAGTATTTGGACATGGTGAATCCATCATCTCTCCGCCAACTTGCTCGAGTTGAATCCATGAGAACATGGGCCTCCAGCTGCTCGGCGCCAGCAGGCTGCCAGCGCCTCGTATTCCGCCTCATTGTTGGTGGCCAACAGCGGAACTCGAATGCGTGTCGTCGGGGTCCTAAATGGTCCGCGCGGCACTGAGTTCATCGTGCGTCGGTCGGTGGATTTGCTCAACGCATTCCGTTGGTGTAAACTCCGAGATGAAATCGGCCAAGGCACAGGCCTTGATGGCTGTTGGCTTCAGCATCGAACTCGGATAGCTCCAGACCATTTTCGATGTCAAACTTAGAAAGAACTTGTTTTGTCATCCTCAATCGTATGGGCTTGGAAGTAGCGTAGCTTCAGCCGCTAGGACAAGTGCCAATGCCAACCTTTCAATGGGAGGATAGCCATTTCGGCCCGCAACACATGGCTGATGTAGTAAAGGATGTTGCGCGTCGGGGCTCGCCTGATGGATTTGCTCATGTGAGATGCCACGGTAGAGGTAAGCTTTTCTCGCAATAAGGCGGGAGCTCGGACAAGTGCGCCAAGCTTGTGAAAGCTTCCTCGCGTGCCGTCCATTGGAAGTTCTTTGGATCTTTGAGGACTCAAGAAAGGCACTTATCTCGGAAGAAGCCGCTATCCTTCCGTTAAAACAGCTCTCGTTCTTGGAGATCTCATGTTGGTGAGCTGATCTTCTCGGGGTTGCTCAATTCCTCTCTGTTTGAACGAGACTTCCGATGTCACGCGGCCTTACTGGATTAAGCGCATCCCATATCTTCTCAGCGTAGAAGGTTTCATGAAAGAGGTGTGCAGCCCACGTGACTTTTCACGATCATGTCGTCAACATATACCTCCATGTTTGCCTTCTGGCGACACCTTTATTCACCATCCTTTGGTAGTGCTGCGTTCTTTAACGAGCAGCATGACCTTGTAAAGCTCCTTGGGGCGTATGGAAGGCCGTATGTTGCTGATCCTCGAGCCATCCGGATAGTTTAAGAGTAGCGTCCATGAAGGAAAGCCGTGCCCTGTAGTCGACATTGGTCGATCCAAATGAGAAGCAATCCCAAGAAAGATTTAGATGGTGTAATGACACATCCTCCAACTTCCATTAGGCTTCTTGAGGACTACATTGAAGCCACGAGATAAGGACTTTGAAATCTAAGAAATAAACTTCATTTTGCGGCTTTGTTGGCGCTCCGAGCAGTTCGTCTTACAGCGGGCGGTAGAAATGTCAGATGGTGAGAGACTTGTCGATTCAATCCGGTATCGGCGAACACATCGGTGCTCGAGAGGCTGTATGCGCTGATCATCAGTGCAGGCGATTCCTATGATCGGGACGGTCAACTTGAATTGTTGTTATCGGCTCGGGATGCTCGGTCTGCGTCATATCGCCGAGGGCTGTTCGCCTTTTTCTTACCGAAATTGCATAACACCGTGGACTCGAGATCTCCCGAACCTCTCGATCGAGGTGAATTTCAACGTCCGGTGGTATGTGGATATAATGGCCCTCTTGTTGGTGGTCACCAGATGGCGTTGTGCAGATGGGATACCACAAGGTTACCATGAGTTTTTACCCTCGGGAATCCAGAGTCAAAGCAGTCGCACCCGTGGCGAATCAGTCACTAAATGATGCAGATGCACTTGACTTCCCTAACTTACCTCGAAATAAAGGATGTCTCTTGAATCCTGGACTGTAGCGTTGGCTATTAGGAAAACTATCATGCTTCGCTATGTTGAGAATGTAATCTCTCGGAGGAGGTGGTATTGGTCAAAGGCGCGAGTAAACTCGACAAGCGCTATGCCCTCCAAGCTTATATCACGTCGATGTGTTGTTGAGCCCAATGGTTCTGGATGCTAGTATGATCCAAGTGACCTCGGATCACTCCTCAATTTGTCGCTTACCGTGGCATTGCCAGATCATGTCCGTTTTCATGGAAGCGCAATAGCGGCAAATTATGCATCTTACATGAGTCAACCTCATTTATATAGTATGAGGATAATACAAAGGGAATGAATGCATTAAATAACATTCATATTCCTAATTCATGAATTTTGGTAAACAAGGCTGAATGGACTTTTATTCTTCAAGATGAGGTCTTCAAATTTGTCTTTCTCTCTTCATGATCATATTGACCATTTTAGGCTCTTCTTGCAACCATAGAATCTCGATTGAGCCTTGACTAGCTTGATCTGGTTCATATCATTCCCCCTTTTCTGGAAAAGATTCGTCCTCGAATCATAGCCTCCATCACCTTGTTTGTACTTGATGATATATGGAAAAGATTTAATAAACTCCACCCATTTTGCATGCCTACGACTTAGCTTTTGGATTTCCTTGGTCTCTTCTGGGTTGCATCTATATGCTGGCCTATTTGGTATGCTTACACCTGGAATGAAATCAATTTGATGCTCAATTCCTCTAATTGGTGGCAAACCATTGGGAACTTCTTCGGGAAAGATATCCTCATTTTCCTGCAAAAGATTAACAATAACACTAGGCAAACTTTTATCAATTTTGTTAGAAGAAATCAAAATGTCCTTGTACATAAGTACAAGTAAGGGCTGCCTCATGATTAAGGCCTTTTTTACATCACTCATTTTGGCATAAACACTCATTTTTCTTTCACTCAAGCCTTCCTTGTTTTCTCTCCCCTTGTGTTTTTCAATACTCTTATTTTTATCACTCATCTCATCTTTTTCTTTTTTTCTCTATTACTTGCTCCCTCCCAAATGTCTTGGTTAATGAAGACTCAAGCTCCTCATATTGTTGTTTTATGCGCATCTGGTCTTCAAGAATTGTCTTCGGAGGCAACGGTCCAAGTTGATATTTCTGTCCATCTATGATCAAGGAATAACGATTCTTGAACCCATCATGTGTTACCCTACGATCATATTGCCATGGTCTCCCCAACAACATGTGACTAGCATACATAGGTACCACATCACACCAAACTTCATCCTCATATCTACCAATTGAAAAATGAATTAACACTTGCTGATTTACCTTTACTACACCACTATCATTCAACCATTGTAACTTGTAAGGTTTTGGATGTATGATAGTAGGCAATTTCAGTTTCTCCACGAGCAAGGTACTTGCCACATTGGTACAACTTCCACTATCAACAATCACATTGCACAACTTGTTAGCAATCAAACAATGAGTATGAAACAAATTTTCACATTGTTCACCATGTTCATTATTTTTACTTTGTAAACTAAGTGTGCGTTGAATAACCAAAATTTCACCTTTAGCATACTCTACGTCACTAGTATCCTCTGGAATGTCATCATTATCCTCTCTTTCACTTTCAGATTCTATATTCCCATCTCTTAGAATCATAACTCTCTTATTAGGACATTCACGTGCTATATGTCCATGCCCAAGGCACTTAAAACACTTAATACCTCTACTTTGATTAGGTTGATTCTCACCTTTACCCTTGTTGCCAAATTCATTTTTGCCTTTAATTCCATCAATTTTAGGCTTAACAATGGGTTTATCATCCTTTACTCCAATTCGGTTTCCAAGATGAATAAGAACCTGAATAAGGTTTTGAATCATACCTTGTGCCTTTTCTTTTGAGTTGTCTCTCAATCTTCATGGCCATATTCACCATATCATCAATCTCCACATAATGCTGTAATTCCACAAGATCACCAATGTTCTTGTTTAATCCACTTAGGAATCGAGCCATTGTAGCCTCACGGTCTTCCTCCACATTAGCCCTTATCATGGCTATCTCCATCTCCTTGTGATATTCATCAACGCTCATGGAACCTTGTGTCAAAGTTTGCGATCGTTGATGCAAATCGATAGTAATGACTTGGGACGAATCTCCTCCTCATGATTTGTTTCATCTCTATCCAAGTCTCTACAGGGCCTTTCACCATTTCTACGCTTTGTCTTTACATAATTGATCCCACCAAATTATAGCATAATCACAAAATTCAACAGCAGCTAATTTTACCTTTTTCTCTTGAGTAGTTGTGACATTCAAAGATTAGCTCCACTTTTCGTTCCACTCCAAATAAGTATCTGGATTATTCTTTCCTTGAAAAAAAGGAATTTTCATTTTGATCTGCCTATGTTTCTGTCCACACCATCAAAACGTCCTCTCCTAGTTTGTCTCGTAGGATTAACATTTTGACCAATTAGAGTGACTTGATCATCGTCAGGTCATCTCTATCATTATATTCATCATGGACGAATCTGGTTGTCTCTTGTGCCGTGGTTCACCTTCCAATCTATTAATTGTATCATCATGCCTTTCTAGATGATCTCTTACATCTCCTATCACTTTGAACATACGTTCAAATTGTTGTTACATTGCTTGAAGCAAAAGATCATTTGATGAAAAACTCGCTTCCTTTTCTTTAGACATATTTGCAACCTGAAAAACAAAGTTAGAATAGCCTCACCAACACTTTCTCACGTGTTTCACTGATGATTTGATTCACTCCACTCGTATTTTCACACAATGTTTGGCTTTTTTTTCTCGATATTGATCTCACCACTCTTGCCTTTTACCTCTTGTTTTGTTCTTTAAGTTCTTAGATTAACTAAGAAACTTAAACAAACAATTCAGATTGTGGCAATTCAAGGGTATTGAAATTGGATATAAAAGCAAAAAATGTAAGCCAAGTTTAAAGGAGTGTGTAATACACTTCAATAATAAGCAAAGATTAGAATTCAAGTATCAAATGAATTAAAGAAGATTTTCTGGAATAAAAAAAATTCCAAACCTGAAACAAGAATTCAAAATTATGAAGATAGAATTCTGTAATTTTCAAGAAGTCCCTGAATTCATAATTTTTTTTATAATTTCGATCTCTTTCTTTCTTTCTTTTTTTTTTTGACCTTTGATCTTCTCCTCTCTTTTTTTTATCTTGATTTCCTCTCCTTTTTTTTTACTTTTGATTTTCTCTCTCTCTTTTTTTTGAACTTTCTGCTCTCTTTCTTTTTTTGACAATAAAGTGAGGGAAAAAAAATGAAGAACAAACAGTAATAGCACAAGAAACACAACAATAAGGAGAAAGGAAGAATAGCAATTATGGATATTGCGATAAGAGAATAGGAAAAAGTTAAAAGATAACAAATAAATGGATAAGCAAACCTCAAACTTGAGCCGTGCTCTGATACCAAATGATGGAAATCATCAATTTAGCAACCATACACCCCGATAGCTAAAGAGCTATGATACATATGGAATGCAAATTGACACCCTCCAACGAATTGAAAACAAGGCGGATCGTTCAAGAATGAAGGAAAACTATTCTAATCACTTATCAATAGAAAATTGATGAAATAACTAGAATAGCACTTTGAATTCCCTTAAGACGCCACAAACTAATAAGTCTGATAAGTCAAAGGAAAAGCAAAGATTTGGTTTGAACGCCACAAGCAAAAAAAGCCTGATAAGTTCTAAAGTTCATGCAAGAACTTAAAAACAAAACACTCACCGGTGTTGAAGAAATGTTATACTTCCCAAATTGTCTGTCTTACACTGAGAGTCAACCTCATTTATATAGTATGAGGATAATACAAAGGGAATGAATGCATTAAATAACATTCATATTCCTAATTCATGAATTTTGGTAAACAAGGCTGAATGGACTTTTATTCTTCAAGATGAGGTCTTCAAATTTGTCTTTCTCTCTTCATGATCATATTGACCATTTTAGGCTCTTCTTGCAACCATAGAATCTTGATTGAGCCTTGACTAGCTTAATCTGGTTCATATCACATGCGCTGTACGATGGAACGGATTTGAGCCCGAAATAAATCCGTCGAATCTGAGGACACCGCCTCGAGTTGGCGGGGCGTCAGTTTTCAGAGCCGGGTTCCATCCCGAACCCGAGAGGTCAGAAGATGGTACCGGGATTGCCTCATGATGCGGGAGAGGTTCCGCCTTTGGAGGGTCGGTTCACGCCTCTGGAGTAGGCGAGGGCGGCACAGGCGATGCTGCGAGTCCGGACATTGGGAAAGGTCCTGAAAAGCCTCCGCCGTGACGGTGGGAGGGAGCGGGAACCGATTTGGCGGGTAGAGTCGGCGTCGCTAAATATACTCGATGGCGATCTGTAGTTGCGGCGGTCGTCCTCCGGGGTTCGGAGGTCTGCGGGACCTGCGAGAGTGCCACCGAGCGACCTTTGTCCATGTGTTGTTAAAGCGGGCGAGCGGACCGGCAGTGGCCCTCCTTCTAGCGCCAATCTAGGGGAAACAACTTTTTACCGTGACCGGCGCGCGCGAATCCTCGTCTCGGCAGTTGGGCGTCGATTGCTCTGCTCCCGCCTCCCGACCGCTCTAGCGGGTCGGATGCTCGCCCGACCCCTCCCGCTCAAGTCGATGTCGCTTTGTCGAGCTCCCGAGAGTGCCGGGTGTTCGAGTCTACTCACCTCTCGGAGTGTTCATCCCTCATGCTTACCCATTCGGCTTAAATAGGTCGGACGGATGGCATGCTTCTGGCTGCGTCTGCGGGGGGCGTACGGGCCTGGCCTCGCAGGCCGGTGCCGTGGTCAACTTGGCGAGTAGTTGGGGCGTCGGCGGCGTCGGGCGATCAAATCGTGGGAGTAATGGAGCGCAGGAGGGGCAATGACGTCATCCGGGAGTACGACCCAAGACCAGGTGCCACGTCATAGTTAATACCCCTAACAACCACCAAGGCCTAACGATTCCACCAGCCAAGGATAAAGGACTTCGGGATAGGAGAAGCTCACCACCAAGGCCTAAAGATATCACCAGCCAAGGATAAAGGGCTTTTGGCTCACCACCAAGGAGTAATCCACGCTCCAAGGATAAAGAGACCGCAAGGAGTTATCCACTCTCCGAAGATATTCACTCACGTAGAGGAAGTTTCACAAATTTTCATTCATTCAACCAGTTCCCTTACAAATGAGAATATGTCTCATTATATAGATATTAGACTCAAAAAAAAAATAGCATGGGAACTACCTAAACAATAAAGACTAACAAGACTAACAAGACTAGAAGATAAAATTCGTTCACTAACAATAACCAGCAAATATCTACTTCCAAAGAGCATTAAATCACTTTGGAACTTATCTGAATAACTCCCCTTTGATATAGCATCAATCAGCAACGAATTTTGATATTGGTATCATCATTCCTTATCCCACCGAAGTAAGTTGTAACCGAAGTTAGTTTTGGCATGAATAAGTACCGATAGTGTTTGTTTTGCCGAAGGAATCAGCTCAGGACTTAAGGATTGATTAGTAGTCTCGGATGCTCCCGCATCAGTCTCCCCGGGTTGTTTGAGATTTGTCCTCAAATCTGACAAGTCATCATCGTCCAAGTAAGGAGAAAGATCACCTACATTAAAAGTTGCCGAAACTCCATATTCTCCAGGAAGATCTTCCAGAAATAACTTAGAAATTTAGAATCACGATCAGATACAATGGTCTTTGGTACTCCATGAAGGCGAATGATCTCCTTGAAATAAAGATCAGCCACATGAGATGCGTCATCCGTTTTGTGACACGGCACAAAATGAGCCATCTTAGAGAACCGATCGACAACCACCATGATGGTATCTTTTCCCCTTTGAGTTCTCGGTAGAGCCACAACGAAATCCATGCTAACATCTTCCCAGGGCTGCAATGGAACAGGAAGTGGAGTGTACAACCCTTGATGGAATTGACTTTTTGCTCTTTGACAAGTTGCACACCTCGAGATAATAGCATGCACATCTCCATTCATCTTTGGCCAATAGAAATGTTCTTGAAGAACCTCAAGAGTTTTGTTAACTCCAAAATGACCAACCATTCCACCACCATGTGCTTCTCGAATTAGCAATTCGTGAAAAGAACTCTTCGGCACACATAATCGATTTCCTTTGAAAAGAAACCCATCTTGTAAGGAATATGTACCTTGAACTCCTCGCTTACAATTGTCGATGGTTGATGAGAACTCAGCATCTTCAGAATAAAGTTCTTTCATCAATTGAAATCCAAGAATCCTAGAGTCCAAAACAGCAAGCATAGAATATCTCCTTGATAAAGCATCTGCTACAACATTAATGTGTCCAGGTTTATACTTAGAGACAAGAAAATGATTGAAGAAATTCTACCCATTTTGCATGTCTCGAATTAAGCTTGCGTTGGCCGCTAATGAATTTGAGAGCTTCATGATCAGAATGAAGGACAAATTGCTTTGGTCTTAAATAATGACTCCAATGATCAAGCGCTCGAATAATGGCATAAAACTCTTTATCATAAGTTGAATAATTCTTCTTCGAGTCGATCGACTTCTCATTGAAATATGCCAAAGGTTTTTGTGCTTGCACAAGAACAAAGCACCAATGCCAACTCCACTTGCATCACATTCAACTTCAAATACTCTATCAAAATTAGGAAGGGCAAGAATAGGGAACTCACAAAGTTTTTGCTTGATTACCTCAAAAGCATTTTGAGCAGCCTTTGTCCATTCAAAAACTCCCTTCTTCATGCATTCAGTTATAGGAGCCATGATGGTACTGAAATTTTTAACAAATCGTCGATAGAAAGAAACAAGTCCATGAAAACTTCTTACATCAGAAATGGACTTCGGAATCGGCCAAGTCTTCATAGCTTCCACCTTGGATTGATCTACGGAAATTCCATCTTTGGAAATTACATAACCAAGAAACACAATGGTTGGAGAGAAGAACTCGCATTTCTCCATTTTGGCATAGAGTTTCTGTTCTCTCAAGACATTAAAGACCTGTTTTAAATGAGAGATATGCTCCTCCTCGTTCTGCTATAAACAAGAATATCGTCGAAATAAACAACGACAAATCGACCAATAAGCGAGCAGAAGAATCTCGTTCATAAGTCTCATGAAGGTACTTGGAGCATTCGATAACCGAATGGCATTACCAACCACTCATAAAGGCCTCCTTGGTTTTGAAAGCCGTCTTCCATTCATCACCTTCTCGCATTTTGATTTGATGATAACCACTCCGCAAATCTATCTTTGAGAAGACAGTAGAACCATACAATTCATCAAGCATACCATCAAGTCTAGGTATAGGGTACCTATACTTAATGGTGATGTTGTTGATGGCTCGGCTATCAATGCACATTCTGAATGAACCAACTTTCTTAGGCACGAGTAGAGCCGAAACAGAACATGGACTCATGCTTTCTCGAACATATCCTCTGTCGATAAGTTCATCGACTTGTCTTTGCAACTCCTTTGTTTCCTCCGGATTGCATCGATAAGCTGGTTTGTTCGGTAGAGGAGCGCCGGGGATCAAATCAATTTGATGCTCAATACCTCTTATGGGAGGTAATCCAGGTGGCAAATCCTCTGGGAACACATCTGCAAAATCTTTCCACAAGCGATGCATCTTTGGATGAATGGGTTGCTCTATCTTACTCTTTTTCTCTACCATAAGCAAAGCAAATACATTCTTTTGTTTGCTAATGGCTCTCTCAACCCATGTTTCATTTAAGAACAAACTTTCCTTACGGTGTTTCCCTTCCCAGTTGATTTGATGTATCAATGAAGGATTCAAGGGTAAAGGGTGATGCATTTTTGTTCTTTCGAAAGAGTATGTGTTCTTACGACCATCATGCACAGCATTCATACCATATTGCCAAGGTCTTCCCAATAACAAGTGACATGCATCCATGGGAATCACATCACCTGAGCTTGATCTCGATAGTTCATCCCAATCGAAAGCGATATAAGAGCTCGTTTGGTTACCTTAAGATCATTTCCTTGATTGAGCCATTGGAGCTTATGCGGTTGAGGATGTTTCGTTGTCGGAAGCTTCAATTTGTCAACAAGGTTTGTCGAAGCAACATTGGTACAACTCCCACCATCGATAATCACTGAACATACCTTCCGTTAATAGTGCAGCGGGTGTGAAAGATGTTCTCCCTTTGCTCATTATCAAGAGAAACTTGGTATGCAGTGCTCTTCGTATGATCAACATTTCACCATCATCTGCTTTCTTCACAACTTCTTCTTTTTCAGATTTGGAACCATTTTGGTGGATTGCTTTGCCTCTTGAAGTGCTGAATTGATCTCCTCAATTTCTTGAAGAGTCATAACTGCGATTCGGACAATTTGCTTGAAAATGCCCAAAACCATGGCACTTAAAGCATTTCCTTGTATCGCCTTCAAGTTTCTTCCGGAATTCTTTGGAAGGCTTTGCACTCTTCTCCTCTCCTTTGTATTTGGTTGACGTGCTCTCGATCTTGCTTGAGGAAGCATCCTTAAAATAGGATGTCACCTTGGTTGAGGTTATGGAGGAAAACCTCTTGCCTTTCAGTTGCTTCTCAACTTTTATGGCTAGCTTACAAATATCTTCAAAGGACCAATACGGTTGAAGTTCAACCACATCAGCAATTTCTCTATTCATGCCGCCAAGGAAACGAGCGGCGGTTTGCTCCGGAACTTCTGGAACGTCACATCTCATTTTGAGTTGTTCAAACTCACGGATGTATTCTTCAACACTCATCCCTTGTTGTCTTAGGGAATTCAGTTTTAGGAAAAGATCTTGCTTATAGTTATCGGGTAAGAACCTCTTCTTCATCAACTTCTTGAGTTTTTCCCAAGACTTGATTTGGCCTTTTCCTTCTCTTGCTCGTTGATGCTTTAGATTCTCCCACCATAGAGAAGCATACTTTGTCAACTTTATGGCAGCAACCTTGCACCTCTTCTTATCCGAGTAGGTCTTGAAGTCAAAAATCCGTTCGATCGTGTGTAGCCAATCCACAAAGTCATCAGGATTGAGATTACCTTCAAATTCAGGAACGTCCACTTTGATGTCTCGATTATTTTCCTTATGCCTCCCTCTTCGTCTTTGGATATGAGAATCAGAATCACTAGAGTTGCCCCCAGTGGAATTGGAATCGCCACTATAACTTTGTGAGATTCCAAATTGTCACGCCGGCGTCGATCATTCGGACGCCTCTCCGGTTAGCCTTGTCTTGCGGATCCTCTAGAAGATTGAGGACTCGCTCCATTTGTTGCTGAAGGTCTTGGATAGCACGATCCGCCTTTCATTGTGCGCTTGTTCCAAAGTCAAGCCTCTTGGAACCCGATCATCCATATTGAATAAGTTGGAAAAATAAAAGGAATCACTCAAACAAGTTCAACGGGCTCGATACCAATTTGATGCGTTGGTGGGTGAGTAATTCGGAGCAGGTAATTTTCTTTAGAATTTTCTAAATGTTATCCTTGGAGATAACTGAATTACTAGGCGTTATCCTTGGTGTATGGCGAATTTTGTTGATTATCACCTCAAACAAATTTTGTTTGGTGATAGTTGCTCAAACAAAATTCAGTTATCACCTCGACCAAAATTGTACTATCATTCTAGTTCTTGAAAGAATAACAATAAAATAGCAAGATTTACTTCCAAGGTATCTAGGCCAGGCCACCAACCAAGGATAAGGATCGGGATCTACGAAGTTCACCACTAAGGCCTAAAGATTCCACCGACCAAGGATAAAGGACTTGGGATAGGAGAAGCTCACCACCAAGGCCTAAAGATATCACCCAAGGATAAAGGGCTTTTGGCTCACCACCAGGTAATCCACACTCCGAGGATAAAGAGACCGAGTTATCCACTCTCCGAAGATATTCACTCACGTAGAGGAAGTCTCACAAATTTTCATTCATTCAACCAGTCCCTTACAAATGAGAATATGTCTCATTATATAGATATTAGACTCAAAAAATAACAGCATGGGAACTACCCAAACAATAAAGACTAACAAGACTAACAAGACTAACAAGACTAGAAGATAAAATTCGTTCACTAACAATAACCAGCAAATATCTACTTCCAAAGAGCATTAAATCACTTTGGAACTTATCCTGAATAACTCCCCTTTGATATAGCATCAATCAGCAACGAATTTTGATATTGGTATCATCATTCCTTATCCCACCGAAGTAAGTTGTAACCGAAGTTAGTTTTGGCATGAATAAGTACCGATTGTGTTTGTTTTACCGAATGAATCAGCTCAGGACTTAAGGATTGATTAGTAGTCTCGGATGCTCCCGCATCACTTTGACACAAGGTTCCATGAGCGTTGATGAATATCACAAGGAGATGAAGATAGCCATGATAAGGGCTAATGTGGAGGAAGACCGTGAGGCTACAATGGCTCGATTCCTAAGTGGATTAAACAAGAACATTGGTGATCTGGTGGAATTACAACATTATGTGGAGATTGATGATATGGTGAATATGATCATGAAGATTGAGAGACAACTCAAAAGAAAAGGCACAAGGTATGATTCAAAACCTTATTCGGGTTCTTCTTCATCTTGGAAACCGAATTGGAGCAAAAAGGATGATAAACCCATTGTTAAGCCTAAAATTGATGGAATTAAAGGCAAAAATGAATTTGGCAGCAAGGGTAAAGGTGAGAATCAACCTAATCAAAGTAGAGATATTAAGTATTTTAAGTGCCTTGGGCATGGACATATAGCACGTGAATGTCCTAATAAGAGAGTTATGATTCTAAGAGATGGGAATATAGAATTTGAAAGTGAAAGAGAGGATGATGATGACATTCCAGAGGATACTAGTGACGTAGAGTATGCTAAAGGTGAAATTTTGGTTATTCAACGCACACTTAGTTTACAAAGTAAAAATGATGAACATGGTGAACAACGTGAAAATTTGTTTCATACTCATTGTTTGATTGCTAACAAGTTGTGCAATGTGATTGTTGATAGTGGAAGTTGTACCAATATGGTAAGTACCTTGCTCGTGGAGAAACTGAAATTGCCTACTATCAAACATCCAAAACCTTACAAGTTACAATGGTTGAATGATAGTGGTGTAGTAAAGGTAAATCAGCAAGTGTTAATTCATTTTCAATTGGTAGATATGAGATGAAGTTTGGTGTGATGTGGTACCTATGTAAGCTAGTCACATGTTGTTGGGGAGACCATGGCAATATGATCGTAGGGTAATACATGATGCATTCAAGAACTGTTATTCCTTGATCATGGATGGACAAAAATATTAGCTTAGACCATTGCCTCCGAAGATAATTCTTGAAGACCAGATGAGCATAAAACAACAATATGAGGAGCTTGAGTCTTCATTAACCAAAACATTTGGGAGGGAGCAAGTAAGAGAGAGAAAAAAAGGATAAGATGAGTGATAAAAATGAGAGTATTGGGAAACACAAGGGGAGAGAAAACAAGGAAGGTTTGAGTGAATAAAAAATGAGTCTTTATGCCAAAATGTGTGATGTAAAAAAAGCCTTAACCATGAGGCAACCCTTTCTTGTACTCATGTACAAGGACATTTTGATCTCTTCTAACAAAATTGACAAAAGTTTACCTAGTGTTATTGTTGATCTTTTGTAGGAAAATATGGATATCTTTCCCGAAGAAGTTCCTAATGATTTGCCACCAATTAGAGAAATTGAGCATCAAATTGATTTCATTCAGTGCAAGCATACCAAATAGGCCAGCATATAGATACAACCCAGAAGAGACCAAGGAAATCCAAAAGCTAAATCGTAGGCATGCAAAATGGGTGGAGTTTATTGAATCTTTTCCATACATCATCAAGTACAAACAAGGTAAGGAAAATGTGATCGCTGATGCTCTCTCTAGAAGGTATGCTCTAATATCTAAACTTGATGCAAAATTATTGGTTTTTGAATACATTAAAGATTTATACAATTCTGACTATGATTTTGCTAATGTTTATGAGGCATGTGAGAAAGGGAGTTTTGATAAATTCTTTAGACATGATGGTTTTCTTTTCAAAGAAAACAAGCTGTGTGTTCCTCAATGTTCAATGAGAGAATTGCTTGTAAAAGAAGCACATAGTGGATGATGTAAGAGAATTGCTTGTTTAATGAGATATTTTGGAGTTAGAAAAACTTTAGATGTGTTAATAGATAATTTTTGACCACGCATGAAAAGAGATGTTAAAAGATTGTATGAGAAATGCATCACTTGTAAACAAGCTAAATCTAAAGTAATATCTCATGGGTTGTATATACCCCTTCCTATAGCTAGTGAACCTTGGGTTGATATATCTATAGACTTTGTCTTAGGTTTACTTAGGTCAAAAGGAGGGAGAGATTCTATTTTTGTTGTTGTTGATAGGTTTAGCAAGATGGCACATTTCATTCCTTGCAATAAAATAGATGATGCAACACATGTTGTGGGACTGTTTTTCAAAGAAATTATGAGGTTACATGGCATCCCATCCCAAGGACAATTGTGAGTGATAGAGATATAAAGTTCCTTAGCCATTTTTGGAAAACACTTTGGAGTAAGTTATGTACAAGATTGTTGTACTTGTTATCCAAAAATTTAAAAATTGGGAGGAGTGTTTGCCATGACTTGTGGATTTTTGCTTATAAAGTGTGCATGCTATACAAACCATTCCCCATTTGAAGTTGTGTATGGGTTCAATCATTAACTCCTATAGATTTGCTACCTTTACCATTGGAAAAGACCAATTTGGAAAGCAAAAGCTGATTTTGTCAAAGCATTGCATAAAAAGTCAAACACAAATTGAAAGCGAAAACTCTACAATATGAAACAACAAGTCAAAGTAAACAAGTAGTGTTAACACTTTTTGGGTATACTTGGAAGGAAAGATTTTCTAGTCATAGAAAGTCTAAACTAATGCCAAGAGTAGATGGTCCATTTCAAGTCTTTCAAAAATCAATGACAATCATATATTTCCTACTCTGAGTATAGCAACATGAATGCAACATTCAATGTTTTACGACTATCTTTGTTTGATGTAGGTGATGGAGGCTATGATTCGAGGAATCTTTTCGAGGAAAGGAATGATATTTACGATCAAGCTAGTCAAGACTCAATCAAGATTCTATGGTTGCAAGAAGAGCCTAAAATGGTCAATATGATCATGAAGAGAAAAAGACAAATTTGAAGACCTCATCTTGAAGAATAAAAGTCCATTCAACCATGTTTACCAAAATTCATAAATTAGGAATATGAATGTTATTTAATGCATTCATTCCCTTTGTACTATCCTCATACTATATAAATGAGGTTGACTCTTTGATAGAGATAATTTGAGAAGTATAACAATTCTTCAACACATTGGTGTTTTTAAGTTCTTGCATTAACTTTAGAACTTATCAGGCTTTTCTGCTTGTGGCGTTCGAACAAAATCTTTGCTTTTCCTTTGACTTATCAGACTTATTAGTTTGTGGCATCTTAAGGGAATTCAAAGTGCTATTCTAGTTATTTCATCAATTTTCTATTGATAAGTGATTAGAATAGTTTTCCTTACTTCATTCATCATCATCCTCTCTTTCAATTCGTTGGAGGTGTCAATTTGCATTCCATATGTATCATAGCTCTTTAGCTATCGGGGTGTATGGTTGCTAAATTGATGATTTCCATCAAGAGGTATTAAGTGTTTTAAGTGCCTTGGGCATGGACATATAGCACGTGAATGTCCTAATAAGAGAGTTATGATTCTAAAAGATGTGAATATAGAATCTGAAAGTGAAAGAGAGGATGATGATGACATTCTAGAGGATACTAGTGACGTAGAGTATGCTAAAAGTGAAATTTTAGTTATTCAACGCATCATTAGTTTGTAAAATAAAAATGATGAACATGGTGAACAACATGAAAATCTGTTTCATACTCATTGTTTGATTGCTAACAAGTTGTATAATGTGATTGTTGATAGCAGAAGTTATACAAATGTAACAAGTATCTTGCCCGTGAAAAAACTGAAATTGCCTACTTCAAACATCCAAAACTATACAAATTACAATGGTTGAATGATAGTGGTGTAGTAAAGGTAAATCGACAAGTGTTAGTTTCTTTTTCAATTGGTAGATATAATGATGGAGTTTGGTGTGATGTGGTACCTATATATGCTAGTCACATGTTGTTGACCATGGCAATATGATCGTAGGGTAACACATGATGGGTTCAAGCCGTTATTCCTTGATCGATAGATGGAACAAATATCAACCTTGTCACTCGAGGTGATGCAGGCTTGAGCATTTGACGAGACGGAGGAGCAAGTAAGAGGAGCAAAAGAAAGAGAGAAAAAGAAAAAAAATAAGAAAATAAAAAAAAATCAAGAAAGAAAAAACACAAAGAATAGCATAAAAGAAAAAATTCAAAATTCAATGAGTGAAATTTCTTTCTTTTTTTAAAAATGAGGCAGCCTTAAAAAATTTAAAAAAATTTAGACTCTTAATAATAAAACTTTATCTGAAAACAAAAAAGAAGAAAAAGAAAAAATGAGTGATTTGTGATTTTACCTCTTGTTTTGTTCTTTAAGTTCTTAGATTAACTAAGAAACTTAAACAAACAATTCAGATTGTGGCAATTCAAGAGTATTGAAATTGGATATAAAAGTAAAAAAAAATGTAAGCCAAGTTTAAAGGAGTGTGTAATACACTTCAATAATAAGCAAAGATTAGAATTCAAGTATCAAATGAATAAACAAAATTTTCTAGAATGAAAAAAAAAATTCATTCTAGAATTTTTTTGAAGATAGAATTCAAAATTATGAAGATAGAATTTTGTAATTTTCAAGAAGTCCCTGAATTCACAAATTTTTTTTTTTATAATTTCGATCTCTGTCTATCTTTCTTTTTTTTTTTTTGGACCTTTGATCTTCTTCTCCCTTTTCTTTTTCTTTGATCTTGATTTCCTCTCCTTTTTTTTTTACTTTTGATTTTCCCTCTCTTATTTTTTTTTAACTTTCTGTACTTTTTTTTTTACGATAAA
Source organism: Musa troglodytarum (assembly GCA_023547065.1). Classification (NCBI taxonomy): domain Eukaryota; kingdom Viridiplantae; phylum Streptophyta; class Magnoliopsida; order Zingiberales; family Musaceae; genus Musa; species Musa troglodytarum. The sequence continues at coordinate 29,345,520 of CP097509.1, read as the reverse complement.
GTGAGGTACAAACACAAACAAACAGTAATTGCATAAGAAACACAACAATAAGGAGGAAGAAAGAATAGCATTTATGAATATCGTGATAAAAGAAGAATAAGAGAACAGGGAAAAGTGAAAAGATAATGGATAAGCAAATCTCAAACTTGAGCCATGCTCTGATACCAAATAATGGAAATCATCAATTTAGCAACCATACACCCCGATAGCTAAAGAGCTATGATACATATGGAATACAAATTGACACCCTCCAACGAATTGAAAACAAGGCGGATCGTTCAAGAATGAAGTAAGGGAAACTATTCTAATCACTTATCAATAGAAAATTGATAAAATAACTAGAATAGACTTTGAATTCCCTTAAGACGCCACAAACTAACAAGTCTGATAAGTCAAAGGAAAAGCAAAGATTTGGTTTGAGCCACAATGAAAAGCTTTGATAAGTTCTAAAGTTCATGCAAGAACTTAAAAATAAAACACTCACGGTGTTGAAGAAATGTTATACTTCCCAAATTATGCATCTTACATTTTGATTCAGCCTCATTTATATAGTATGAGGCTTAGTACAAAAAATGAATGCATTAAATAACATTCATATTCCGAATTCATGATTTTTGGTAATCATGGCTGAATGGACTTTTATTCTTTAAGATGAGGTCTTCAAATTTATCATTCTCTCTTCATGATCATGTTGACCATTTTAGGCTCTTCTTCCAACCATAGAATCTTGACTGAGTCTTGACTAGCTTGATCCTTCCAAATGTTTTCCAATAAACAGGTTAAGGCTTCTTTCATCCTCTTAGCTTTAGCTCTCGTCATTGGTCCTCCATGAATAGTTAAAGGGTCTTTAATCGAATTATGATCAACTCGCTGGTTTATATCAGAATTGCTTGTAAGAGAAGCACATAGTGGAGGTTTAATGAGATATTTTGGAGTTAGAAAAACTTTAGATGTGTTAATAGATAATTTTTTTTGGCCACGCATGAAAAGAGATGTTAAAAGATTGTATGAGAAATGCATCACTTGTAAACAAGCTAAATCTAAAGTAATACCTCGTGGGTTGTATATACCCCTTCCTATAGCTAGTGAACCTTGGGTTGATATATCCATAGACTTTGTCTTAGGTTTATGATGCGGGAGCATCCGAGACTACTAATCAATCCTTAAGTCCTGAGCTGATTTATTCGGTAAAACAAATACTATCGGTACTTATTCATGCCAAAACTAACTTCGGTTACAACTTACTTCGGTGGGATAAGGAATGATGATACCAATATCCAAATTAGTTGCTGATTGATGCTATATCAAAGGGGAGTTATTCAGGATAAGTTCCAAAGTGATTTAATGCTCTTTGGAAGTAGATATTTCTTTGGTTATTGTTAGTGAACGAATTTTATCTTCTAGTTAGTCTTGTTAGTCTTGTTAGTCTTTATTGTTTAGGTAGTTCCCATGCTTTGTTTTGTTTAGTCTAATATCTATATAATGAGACATATTCTCATTTGTAAGGGCTAGTTGAATGAATGAAAATTTGTGAGACTTCCTCGTGAGTGAATATCTTGGAGAGTGGATAACTCCTTGCGGTCTCTTTATCCTTGGGCGTGGATTACTCCTTGGTGGTGAGCCAAAAGCCCTTTATCCTTGGTGGTGATATCTTTAGGCCTTGGTGGTGAGCTTCTCCTATCCGAAGTCCTTTATCCTGGTGGAATCTTTAGGCCTTGGTGGTGAACCGTAGATCCAGATCCTTATCCTTGGTTGGTGGCACGGCCTTTATACCTTGGAAGAAGATCGTTTCCCAATCATGTGATCCTGAAATTTTCTGTTGAGTCACTCGCCCACACTCGCATCAAATTGGTATCGAGCCCAAGGTTGGACTTATCTTGAGTGATTCCTTTGTGTTGTTATCTTCTACTTACCATGGATGGCGAACAAGTTCCACGAGGCTTGACTTTGGAGCAAGCGCGCGACTTAAGGCGAGATCGTGCTATAGAGAATCTCAAAGGCAAATGGAGGCGAGTTCTCAATCTCTAGAGAACCGGAGAGACACGAGCAACCAGTAAGGCGTCCCGATGATCAGCGACACCATGCTGAATCAGATTCGCATCACAATTCTAATGATGATTCTGATTCTGCTGGAGGCAACTCTAGTGCTCCACTGAGCACCGAGTTCGGAGAAGAAGAAGAAGATACCATGAGAATGACCGTGAGATTAAAGCGGATGCACACGAGTTCGAGGGTAGTCTCAATCCGACAACTTTGTTGATTGGCTCCTTGCCATTGAGCGAGTTTTGACTTCAAGTCATACTCGGATGAGAAGAGGTGCAAGGTCGCTGTTCTGAAACTCACTAAATATGCTTCTCTATGGTGGGAGAATTTAAAGCGTCAGTGAGCTAGAGAAAAAAAAAGCCGAATCAAGTCTTGGGATAAACTCAAGAAACTTATGAAGAAAAGGTTCTTGCCCGATACCTATAAGCAAGATCTGTTTCTCAAGTTGAATTCCCTAAGACAACAAGGGATGAGTATTGAAGAATATATTCGTGAGTTCGAACAACTCATGATAAGATACGAAGTTCGAAGTTCCCGAGCAAACCATCGCTCGATTCCTTGGTGGCATGAATCGGAAATTGCTGATTTGGTTGAACTTCAGCCTTATTGGTCCTTGAAGATGTTTGCAAGCTAGCAATGAAGGTTGAGAAACAACTAAAGAGTAGCAAGAGGTTTTCTTCCAGAACCTCCTCGAAGGGGACATCCTACTTTAGGGGTGCTTCCTCAAGCAAATATAGAGAAGTTGGTGGAACCCATCAAAGAAACCAGCAAGAAAGTTGATGGTGACACAAGGAAGTGTTTTAAGTGCATTGGCTATGGGCATTTACAAGCTAATTGTCCAAATCGGAGAGTTATGACTCTTCAAGAAATTGAGAAGATCGATTTGGAACTTCAAGAGGCCAACGATGAACATGACCAGAATGATTCTGAAGCTGAAGAATCCGAGAATATCGTTGAAAAAGCTGATGATGGTGAGTTGTTGGTGATACGGAGAGCATTACATGCTGAGATATCTTCCGAAGAGAATGAGCAAAGGTAGAACATCTTCCACACCCGTTGCACTATTAACGGGAAGGTATGTTCGTGATTATCGATGGTGGGAGTTGTACCAACGTTGCTTGACAAACCTTGTTGACAAATTGAAGCTTCCGACAACGAAACATCCTCAACCGTACAAGCTCAATGGCTCAATCAAGGAAATGATCTTAAGGTAACCAAACGAGCTCTTATATCATTTTCGATTGGGATGAACTATCGAGATCAAGCTCTGTGTGATGTGATTCCCATGGATGCATGTCACTTGTTATTGGGAAGACCTTGGCAATATGATATGAATGCTGTGCATGATGGTCGTAAGAACACATACTCTTTTCGGAAAGAACAAAATGCATCACCCTTTTACCCTTGAATCCTTCATTGATACATCGAAATCAATGCAGGAAGAAACAGTAAGGAAAGTTTGTTCTTAAATGAAACATGGGTTGAGAGAGCCATTAGCAAACAAAAGAATGTATTTGCTTTGCTTATGGTAGAGAAAAAGAGTAAGATAGAGCAACCCATTCATCCAAAGATGCATCGCTTGTGGAAAGATTTTGCGGATGTGTTCCCGGAGGATTTGCCACTGGATTACCTCCCAGGTATTGAGCATCAAATTGATTTGATCCCCGGCGCTCCTCTACCGAACAAACCAGCTTATCGATGCAATCCGGAGGAAACAAAGGAGTTGCAAAGACAAGTCGATGAACTTATCGGCAGAGGATATATTCGAGAAAGCATGAGTCCATGTTCTGTTCCTGCTCTACTCGTGCCTAAGAAAGATGGTTCATTTAGAATGTGCATTGATAGCCGAGCCATCAACAACATCACCATTAAGTATAGGTACCCTATACCTAGACTTGATGATATGCTTGATGATGTGTATGGTTGTACTGTCTTCTGAGAGATAGATGTATGGAGTGGTGATCATCAAATCAAAATGGGTGAAGATGATGAATGGAAGACGGCTTGCAAACACAAGGGAGGCCTTTATGAGTGGTTGGTAATGCCATTCGGGTTATCGAATGCTCCAAGTACCTTCATGAGACTTATGAGCGAGATTCTTCGTTCGTTTATTGATCGATTTGTCGTTGTTTATTTCGGCGATATTCTTGTTTATAGCAGAAGCGAGGAGGAGCATATCTCTCATTTAAAACAGGTCTTTAATGTCTTGAGAGAACAGAAACTCTATGCCAAAATGGAGAAATGCGAGTTCTTCTCTCCAACCATTGTGTTTCTTGGTTATGTAATTTCCAAAGATGGAATTTCCGTAGATCAATCCAAGGTGGAAGCTATGAAGACTTGGCCGGTTTCGAAGTCCATTTCTGATGTAAGAAGTTTTCATGGACTTGTTTCTTTCTATCGACGGTTTGTTAAAAATTTCAGTACCATCATGGCTCCTATAACTGAATGCATGAAGAAGGGAGTTTTTGAATGGACAAAGGCTGCTCAAAATGCTTTTGAGGTAATCAAGCAAAAACTTTGTGAGTATCCTATTCTTGCCCTTCCTGATTTTGATAAAGTATTTGAAGTTGAGTGTGATGCAAGTGGAGTTGGCATTGGTGCTGTTCTTGTGCAAGCACAAAACCTTTCAGCATATTTCAGTGGTAGTGACTTTCGAAAGAAGAATTATTCAACTTATGATAAAGAGTTTTATGCCATTATTCGAGCGTTTGATCATTGGAGTCATTATTTAAGACCAAAGCAATTTGTCCTTCATTCTGATCATGAAGCTCTCAAATTCATTAGCGGCCAGCATGAAGCTTAATTCGAGACATGCAAAATGGGTAGAATTTCTTCAATCATTTTCTTTTGTCTCTAAGTATAAACCTGGACACATTAATGTTGTAGCAGATGCCTTATCAAGGAGATATTCTATGCTTGCTGTTTTGGACTCTAAGATTCTTGGATTTCAATTGATGAAAGAACTTTATTCTGAAGATGCTGAGTTCTCATCAACCATCGACAATTATGGCGAGAGTCCAAGGTACATATTCCTTACAAGATGGGTTTCTTTTCAAAGGAAATCGATTATGTGTGCGAAGAGTTCTTTTCGCGAATTGCTGAGTCGAGAAGCACATGGTGGTGGAATGGCTGGTCATTTTGGAGTTAACAAAACTCTTGAGGTTCTTCAAGAACATTTCTATTGGCCAAAGATGAATGGAGATGTGCATGCTATTATCTCGAGGTGTGCAACTTGTCAAAGAGCAAAAAGTCAATTCCATCAAGGGTTGTATACTCCCCGGCCAGTACCATTACAACCTTGGGAGGATGTGAGCATGGATTTTATTGTGGCTCTTCCAAGAACCCAGAGGGGAAAAGATGCCATTATGGTGGTTGTTGATCGGTTTTCTAAAATGGCCCATTTTATTCCATGCCACAAGACGGATGATGCATCTCATGTGGCTGATCTTTATTTCAAGGAGATCATTCGCCTTCATGGAGTACCAAAGACCATTGTATCTGATCGTGATTCTAAATTTTTAAGTTATTTCTGGAAGACCTTATGGAGAATGCTTGGATCCAGACTTCTATTCAGCACCACTTGTCATCCTCAAACCGATGGCCAAGCGGAGGTAACCAATCGCACTCTCACTCGTTACTTGAGGAATGGTTAGTAAATCCCTAAAAGATTGGGATTTGAAGCTTGCACATGCTGAGTTAAACATAATCGATCGCGAGTTATACTCGGTCGATCACCCTTGAAATTGTGTATGGAATCAATCCGCTCACACCGATTGATTTAATTCCTATTCCATCAATTCACAAGTGAACTTTGATGGCAAAGAAGCGAGCTGAATCAATAAAAAAACTCCATGAGCAGATTCAGTAAGATCGAGAAGGCTAACGAGTCTTATAGGAAGAAAGCTAATATACATCGGAGGAAGACCCATTTCCAACAGGTGATCTTGTGTGGTTACATTTAAGGAAGGAAAGATTTCCTTCTCGGCGGAAGAATAAGCTTATGCCCGGAGGCGGTCCATTTGAAGTTCTCGAGAGAATTGGCGAAAATGCTTCCAAAATTGATCTTCCTGGAGAATATGGAGTTTCGGCAACTTTTAATATAGGTGATCTTTCTCTTTACTTGGGCGATGATGACTTGTCGGTTGAGGACAAATCTCAAACAACCGGGGAGGCGATGCGGGAGCATCGAGACTACTAATCAATCCTTAAGTCCCTGAGCTGATTCATTCGGCAAAACAAACACTATCGGTACTTATTCATGCCAAAACTAACCCGGTTACAACTTACTTGATTGGGATAAGGAATGATGATACCAATATCCAAATTAGTTGCTTGATTGATGCTATATCAAAGGAGTTATTCAGGATAAGTTCCAAAGTGATTTAATGCTCTTTGGAAGTAGATATTTGTTGGTTATTGTTAGTGAACGAATTTTATCTTCTAGTTAGTCTTGTTAGTCTTGTTAGTCTTTATTGTTTGGGTAGTTCCCATGCTGTTTTGTTTGAGTCTAATATCTATATAATGAGACATATTCTCATTTGTAAGGAACTGGTTGAATGAATGAAAATTTGTGAGACTTCCTCTACGTGAGTGAATATCTTGAGAGTGGA